>VZTO01021947.1:0-42912 GCA_013400615.1 Syrrhaptes paradoxus | reverse complement strand
TCTGTAATCAAATTTTAAAGAACAGCTTTTAAACTCTTAAACATTAAAGTCAGGCTTATTTCAGAAATTAAAATTAATTTCATGATGTAATCAGCTCAGAGTTACACTATTTGTGATTGCAACCCATTTTATAAATTCTTCACACACCAATTCTGAGATATATTTCACAAAGCAAGCACTGACTGCCTCTTACATGTTCTTCCCTGTGCTTGGCTTGGATTTCCTTCTCCATCTGCATACAGAGCTACAACACTTATCGAGTACGGTGTGTCGGGAGTCAAGCGCTCCAGCATCACATCACGAGTGTTGCCTGGTACCACAATCTGAAACAGAAACAAAAAAAAAGCTTCAGTTTATACCATGTCTTGTTAAAAAGAACAATTTGAATGAAATATAGAAAAAAACAGGAACGTGACCATGCTGCATATTTTCCAAGAAGAATAATACAAGTTTAAAATAATCAAGCAATGTTGATAAAAAATCAACAGCAGGTGCAAAAAATGATACAATGCATAAGAAGCTCTCATTCTGCAAATGGAATTGTTATTTTTTTTACATTTTACATAAAAATAGTTCAGGAAAAAAATAAAAATTATTCAGGTAAAACAAGGAAACTCTCTCATGGTTCACTGACCTTAAAAGGACATTTTCAGACAGGTACCAGTACACAGCAGCAGCATGCAGTTTCACTTTACAGATGCAAATGATTCATTAAAAATTCTTACACTTCCTTACATAAAAGCATATCCATCTGTACTTGTATAATGTGGGTGCACATTTTGTTGGAGGACATTCACCGGCTTTGCTCTAAAACTGCACCTACGTCTACACAAATCCCAGAACTCTGACTTCACATCTGGAGGGCAAATTTTTACCCTTATCCAGGCTTCACTCCTCACCAAGACCTACTTAAACACTAACGATTTGGGGTAAAAACAGATGGTTTAGTGGTAAAATCATATAAACTTGGCATCTGGTTTCATAATTAAACACTTCCTAATAAATATTTGTTATTTCCTTCTCTCTTTTTCAATTAAAAAAAAAAGGTTTTACTTTAACTCATCTTTACCTGCAATATGATAACGGATATTCAATCCTCAATACTCAGATTTAAATGGGAGAGTCTTATTTCATTTATTTCACCAAATTAAACATTTATTTACAGTGGACTAAATTCCAGTGTTTTCAGATGGGACACCCCTGGGCAGACGGTTGGCCTGAGTTTATTATTTCTGCTTTATGCTCATTGAAGGAAGCAATATCCTCCACATGCTCTTAAGGAATAGTATAAAAACTAAATTACTTACAGATTCTGATGGCCTTGGGCCAGAGAGTGGAGAGTAATTAACTCGGTATTGCTGTACCGGACCTGGAGCAGGTTCCCATCGGACATTCATGCTGTTTGGTGTGGGATTGTAAACTTGGATGTTTCTCGGTGTTCCTCTCTCCACTGGATCAAGGATAATTTAAATTAAGTTTCACAAAGTTGCTTACACAAGTTCTATTTCTACATGAATTTATAACAGTGCTCAAAAGCTGCTGAGAAGTGAATCAGCCCAAGACAATCCTTTGTTACCCCAAAACCTACAAATCTAAGAATCTCCATCTTTACAACGTCCCTGCCAGGCAGAACAGAACATATGTTTATGCTGCAAATTGAAGGTATGATCATAACTCTTTGTGATGCTGTTGTGATCAGACAGGTAGGAAACGTAGCCACAAACCACCCATTTTAGCTCATACTGACATTAGGACCTCAAAGTCCCTCAGAAGTTTTAAGTACGTGGTATGGGCATTAGCACGGACTAACACCAGTATTTGCCATTTGTTCACCAACATTGCTCCTAGAACTACAATTACAATTTTACTATTGTGTGGAAGCAAACACCAAGTTTGTTGCACAACATAAGAGCTGAGTTTGCCTGGGATAAGTGACTGAAAGCCTCTGCTCGAACAAGCACACAAAATGGACTAAGTTACAGAGCTGTTTTAGCTTTGGGGAAAATAAACTTGAATATTTGATGTAAAATCAATTTCTACTGATCTGAGCCACTCACAAAAAAAAAAAACCCTAACATTTTCTTGCAAAGGACTGTTTTACTTACAAGTTCTTCCAGTGTCAGAGACACGTCCACCATCACCCTCTGGGAAAACTGGAACCACAGTTACGGTGTAAGGTGTGTTGGGTTCAAGAGTCCTCAGGATTACGTAGTTTGTGTTGCCTGGTACTGTGGTCTACAAATTTAAAAGGAAAGGTAGGGGCATGACATCTACACAAATATGCAAAGAGTTTAATCTTTCTTATATCTCCCTTACTCCTCCACCACATCTCCTTTCTCGACTGGATGTGATACATTCGGTATCTTTACAAAAGGTGAAGTCTGAAGCAACAGGGTTCATGGTATCTGCTGGAATTGTCTTTCAAGAAAATTCCATCTTGAACTTAACAAAAGCGGTTGTTAAGTCCTGCGCTCTCCTATACAGTCCCTTACAGCTAGGTTCACGTTTGGGTCCAAATCCTGTTGTACTAGTGACAGTAGCAGAACCTTTAACAATCTCTTTAATGACCACTATTGAGCAGCTCAGAGGCACTAAATAGTCACTTTCTAGATAAAAAAAAATAAACATTACCTAACACTACAGCATGCTAATGAGAAGTAATGAGCAGCTCACGTTAGGAAGGAAAACTCTACAACACTTAAGAATGTCCATCATCAATAGCTCTCTAAATGCTATTGAAACAGTGGCAGGGCATGTACTCCTCATTTCACAGGCACATCAAACTGCACAAATGTGGAAAAAGAAACATAAGGGGGAGAGAATAATGTTTTCCCAGTCTGCAACAAGGGTTCCCATTTTCCAGATCGTTTTAGCTCTTTAGCAATTAGGAAATTTTAGGAGATGAGAATAAGACACGTATGTGGATTTTTTCTGCTTTCACAAGTATCAGCCTGGCTGACTGCCTACAGTCTTCTGAGCAGTAAAAATGGGTATAAATGAGGTCTGCTGACTTTACAGACTTTGGTACACCCTGAAATCAGCTTTACACTCACATGCACCGCCCTAAGAATAAACAAAAAATTCTATGTGGCATTAAATCCCTGCATTAAGAACTAATCACCGAAGGTCTACTATAGAAAATCAAACATCTGTATTCCATGTGGGGGTAACTGACTTCCATGGAGGTGCTCTGCATTTTCTCCAGGGAGCTGTGAACAGAACGAAAGCCAGCACACAGGCAAACAAGACCCACTTCCCTCAGCAGCGTTTATCTCACTAGCACCATGAGCTGCAATTTCTCTGGGACAGTCAGTGACATCCACACAAAGTGTTTACCATTTCCTCTGCACCTCCAGCTGCAGGTCCATAAAACACTTTATACTGGCGAGGACTTCCTTCTGCGTGATCCCATCGAACGTTCAGAGTACTGGTGGTTGGGTCATAAACTAGCAAGTTCCTCACAGTAGTGAGAGGTTCTGAAACAGATCAAGGAGCTGTCAGAAATGTAGAACCACGTCCTCCCACCTGTGCTATCAGATCATGCCTATGTAATGTACCACCAGGAAATACAAAAACAACAGCTTTAACAGTTCATCTTAATGTTATTTGTCTTCATTAATCAGAACACATCAGCCTCACCCAGCAGCTTAAGGAATGCTAAACAGAGTAAGAAAAACTTCGTTCTGGACACTATTTTAGAATTATATGATGAGTTTGTTGCTCAAAGTCTGAAACACCTCCAGGGATGGGGCATCCACAACTTCTCTGGGCAATCTGTTCCAGTGTCACCACCCTCAGAGCAAAAGATTTCTTCCTAATATCTAGTCTAAATCTGCCCTCTTCCAGTTTAAATCCATTACCCCTCATCCTGTTGCTACATGCCCTTGTTAAAAGTCCCTCCCTGGCTTTCCTGTAGCCCCCTTCAGGTACTGGAAAGTTGCTAAAATGTCTCCCTGGAGCCTTCTCTTCTTCAGGCTGGTCCTCGTATGGGAGGTGCTCCAGCCCTCTGATCATCTCTGTGGCACTCCTCTGGATCTGCTCCAACAGGTCCATGTCTTTCTTATGTGGGGGGCACCAGAGCTGAACACAGGATTCCAGGTGGGATCTCACGAGAGCAGAGTAGAAGGGGAAGATGTCCTCCATCCACCTGCTGGTCACACTTCTTTTGATGCAGCCCAGGATACAGTTGGCTTTCGGGGCTGCAAGCACACACCGTTGGGTCACACTGAGCTTCTCATTAACCAACACCCCCAAGTCCTTCTCCTCAGGGCTGCTCTCAATCCATTGTCCTCCCAGCCTGTATTTGTATTTGGGGTTTCCCCAACCCAGGTGCAGGACCTTGCACTTGGCCTTGTTGAACTTCATGAGGTTTGCATTGGCCCACCTCTCCAGCCTGTCCAGGTCCCTCTGGATGCCATCCCTTCCCTCCAGCGTGTCACCACACCACACAGCTTGGTGTCGTTGACAAACTTGCTGAGGGTGCACTCCATCCCACTGTCCATGTCTCCAACAAAAATGTTAAACAACACTGGTCCCAACACCAACCTCTGCGGAACACCAGTTGTCACTGATCTCTACTTGGATGTTGAGCCATTGACCACAACTCTTTGGGTGCAACCATCCAACCAATTTCTTATCCAGCAAGTGGTCCATTCATCAAGTCCATGTCTGTCCCACATGACATTCTGGTTTCTGAACTGGAGAGTGTAGAATGCTTTGCACAAGTCTGGGTAGATGATGTCAGTTGCTCTTCCCATATCCACCAACACTGTGACCCCGTTATAGAAGACCACTAATTACTAAATTTGCCCTTAGTGAAGACACGTTGGCTGTCACCAATCACCTCCTTATTTTCCATGTGCCTCAGCACAGTTTCCAGGAGGATCTGCTCCATGATCTTGCCAGGCACAGAGGTGAGACTGACCGGCTTGTAGCTCACTGGATCTTCCTTTTTTCCCTTTTTAAAAATGCAGGTTATGCTTCCCCTTTTCCAGTCAGTGGGACCTTTACTGGACTGCCACAGCTTATCTCAAGAAGATACTTACTGGTTCTGCCTCGTCCCGTCATTCGTCCCCCTTCACCATCTGCGTACATTGATGACACAGTGATAGCATATGGCGTGTCAGGCTGCAGCTTTTGGATCACCACACTGTTCTGCCGCCCTCCAACCATAGTCTGCAGTAAAACAAAAGAAAAAGATTAAAATCCCTTCTGTGCTGCCCCTTTTGTGCTTACTGCTATAGTACAGAACGGAAGCATTTGATGCAGAGTGGAAAACACGGTGCTATATCATATGCTGCAATGCTCTTGGGACTGACACCTGACAGCAGACACTGAACAATAATAAAATTTAGTACATTTTCATCTCAGCAAGTTTGGACAGAGTCCAGCGACACAGAGCCAGGGCTGAGTCCTCCAAACTTGCATATGGCCGCTATCGTACACCAGCTGCTAGTTCTCTGCCAGCCCAGAGCTGTTTCTGCACATTGCCCCTGACTATATCATATGGAAATCCACAAGAGTCTTCCATCCACTTTGACAAACGTCGAGCTGGGCTCTTTGTACTCCACTCTCAGGTGGAACGCAAACACGGAATAAATGACAACACTCTGCAGATCTCTGAAATAATTTAAACACTTCTCTAACATATGTTTTGTTTTTGCAACTGCCACTGCCGGGTGGCTATTCTGTCCCTAGCGCAGTGAGAGGCAGTCTCAACTGTCCACAGTATGTTCTGCGGCAAAACCCCTCTGGCAGCACATGAACCACACCATGGAAACAAGGGAAAACTCTGGGCTATGGAAGTATCACGGTAGTTCTTATTATTGATAGCTATGACAGACATATATCCGTGACATATTTTAACTTTTGCTGGTTGTATCGATTGATTATGTGATTTTCAAGAAAATGGGCTCAATCCCAAGTTATTTTTGTTCCATAAAGAGCATTCTATCTTGGATTTCAAAGGGGAAAAATTAAAAGGTGGGAATATATACTTATTTTCTACAAATATAAATCTTCACCTAAAAGGTGACTAATAGATACGCTGTTGTGCTTTGAAAATAAATAATTCTAACGGATTAATTTGCAGAACTACCATGGAAGGTTGAGTTTCTATAGCACTTCAAAATTAGTTACCGACTGCTCAGGGCCATCGCCACTGATGGGCTGGTAGGTGATCCTGTATCTCTGCACTCGGCCACTGGCAGGATCCCACTTCACGGTCAAACTGTGTGACGTTGCATTGTACACCTGCAGGTTTCGTGGGCCACTCTTTGGGGCTGAGAAACATAATAAATAAAAGAATAAATATGCAATTCGAGCAAAAAGCAGGTACAAACACTTCATTCATACTTTCAGTGCAGCATGAATGCCTGTCAAAGAGCTGAATGTATTAAGTACAAGATAACACAAATCATAATGTTTGTAAAACAGTAAACATGTGGTAATCTAGTGTTTAGTATTCTTTCAAATACACAATAATATTTATTAAATGATCTCAGCTTTTTAATGTCAACATTCCTTACAGTTTCAAAAAAGACAGGTGTGAGTTTTCTTTAATAATACCATACCTGGAAACTGAGATTCTTACCTTGTGTGGTGATAGGTACCAAGGGTACTAGGAAAAAAAGCAGAAAGAGTTTTCAGAATTCTTGTATGTGCATGCCTTCTGATTTAATAACTATAAATAACAACATGCAGAAACTATTTACTTACACGTTCGTTCACTGCCAATGAGGTCATCACTTTCTGATTCATCAGGATAGATGGCAGTAACTGAGATGTCATATAATGTATCTGGATTCAAATTTTCAAAGACCAAACTATTCTCATCCCCATTTAAGATAGTCTTGCGGAGNAAAAAAAAAAAAAAACAGAACAGAGAGTGGGATATAACTGAGTCACTTTTTACACAGTACCAACACAGCAAGCAGCTGTAACTATGTGTTCTACACCTTCTCACTGAATTTCCATTGAGTGTTACAAGAGGGCTTGCAAGTTATAGACCATTTATTAACTATATTTCTGATTTCAAAAATATACCCTCTGAGAGACTGCCTACAAAATCTTACGGTGACTATCTATTCCTACCTCCTGTTTCTCCGACCTTCCATAGGGTCCCCAGGTTATCCTATATAAAGAGACATCTGGAGCTCCGTGATCCCAGGTTCCTCTGAAACTATTTGTGCTTACATCTGTGATTCTGAGGTTGACTGGTGCTGGCACAGGCTCTATTATGAGAAAATAAAAAGTATTCCACAAAATGTAACTACAAAATAAATACAGTTAAACCAATTAATTATTCAGAAAAAAATAATTTAAAGGATTATGTAGAAGATTACTCCCTCAGTTTCCATGCTTTTAATGACTACAATAAAATGCTTTAGTATAACCCAGTCCACCTACACTAAGCAAATCTTCCTTCCTAAGGTCAGGACCTTTGTCACGTCATCACCCGATAAAACAGACGCAGGTCTGCTGAACTCAGGGGAGGTCACAACCCACATGCCTGCTCACAGCCACTGAAGTCCCAGCTCTTACAGCCTTGGAATTAGCAGTGATCATGCACTCCCACACACAGGTCAAGCTCTTGCATGAGTTTCTCCCAGATCTTAAAATTCTCTATACAAGCCAAATAATTCATGACTGAGTTACACCACTTATTTAGAAAGGATTCACAGAGGTTAACTGTAGGTTAAGGAGGCAAAATAATACAGCCACTGGGAAGAAATGAGTAAATAGGTAAAACCAGATAATTAAAAATGTCTTTGGCAGGGCTCTCCTCTTTTTCCTTACACACACATTCACACAAAACCACAGCTATAAAAAGAAAGGCTAGCACAAAAGCAAGCAAAAAATTTCACAGACATTTTTAAATACACCAGGCTACAAAAATAAAAAAATAAAAAAAAAAAAAAGAGAGAGACCACGTGAATTTTTGCTTTTTCACATCAGAGTGAGGGGCAGTGATAAGGCAACATTGCTCATTTCTGTTCTAGCTCTTCTGGTTAGCTTTCTTCTGCAATCATAAGCCTAGATAAGGATGAGGGCCACCCCAATACCAGCTTTGGCCTTTCAGTCCATCACCTCTCTTGTACAGAGATCTGCTCTTGCTGTTTACACAGCACCATTTCCTCGCCTCTATTTGTCGAGATCACTCAAATGCCCCTTTATGGTTCTCTAAAAGCACAGACTGGTTTAGCATTCCATGGTACAAAACTCTCCTGGACCAGAAGCAAGATCATATCTCTCTAATCCTCTAGCATATGCCCCAGCTTCCTACTCACTTTCCTAGATTCCTGCACAGACTTGCTAAGCCTTTCCTCTGCCCTCATATTTTCTTACTAATTCTATTCCTACACGTCTCCTTCAGCCTCTGCACACAAATAATTTGGCTTTAGTTGCTGGCCAGTTGCCTCTCTGCAAGCTGCAGGCTCAGTGTTTACTGCAGCAGACCCAGAACTCATCAAAGATTCCCAGGGTTGATTACATTGCAAATAACACTGCAAATTCAAGTGAAATATTTCTCAGATAGGTTAAATTACAGTTCCACCTAACTCAGTAATACATTGCAACACACGCAACTTAAATGGAACATAAGGCAAAAATAACCGGAAAAGGGGCTATTGGAAAACTTACGAGTGACAGCTTCTGCGCTTGTCGGCAGGGATTCCCCTTCATCGTACACAGCAACAACTCTGACGTGATACAGTGTTTGGGAGGAAAGGTCAGAGAGAGCAATGCTGGTTTTCAGTCTGTCGATTTCCACCTGAGAATAAAAATAGTGACTCAGGAATTGTAAATGGCTCTGTTTCTGATTCTGCATCTGACTAAATGGCAGAAATTCTTGTACTGAATAAAACAGGAAAGTATTCCACACTAAATTTTACCATTTACCTCAAATGTACATCTGTATGCTGAGTGCTATCTCCTAACTCCCTTCCAAAGCATATTGTCCCAGATACTAGTGCTACTTCTGCATCTTTCGCTGCTTCATTCTTTTAGAAACAAGGATGCAGACTGCATCTCCAGAAAATTCTCATGCCCTTACAAAACACATTCAGTCCTCCAAGAGCTGACTGGCAGTGCAATTATGGAAAGCTTGCACATAACTCAAAGACATCACTAACAATGCTCTCACACGTCCTGACAGTGGGCAAAGGTGCTAACATCCCTTTATTCCTGTCCTCCTAATTGTAAGGTGTTCTTAGAGCTGGGCAAGATAACATTTGAGCAGAGAGCAGAAATGGGTATTTATCCAAAGCACAGGAAAATTCTCCAGTCAGTTGGAGGATTTTTCCTCTCTGGAGGAGGAGGAAGAGGGGAGTACACAAGGAAATCTTGTGCTTATTCAGTTTCCAATAAATCAGCACCACTTCCTGACTGCAGTCACCATGAACCGATGCTCTTTGTTCTCAATGGTGGCTTATGACACTACTTTTACTATTATTTCAGTAACCTATGTCCTCAAAATAAAACTGTCTTCAAGTACTTTCAAAATGTTCCTGTCATTTACCTCCTTTACATCAGCTTCCTCAGCTATTTTGTATCTTAGGATGTATTTTCGAACTTTCCCTGGGGCAGGATCCCAAAGGACATTCATGCTGCTGTGAGTAACATCCTGAATTTTTAAGCTTCTGGGTCCAGGCAGAGGTACTGCAAAAATAATTACAGTAGTGAGCGAGAGTGCTATTTGTGGTAGGCGTATAGGTCTCTCTCAGAAGGAATTAAATTAGTTTCATGCTTTTCATTGAAACGGAGGCAAGAACTTTCTGGGAAATTCATTGTTGTGGACATGAGATGAGAGATTAAGAGTTTATTGTCCCAGCAATGAGCAAATAGCTACACACTACAGCAGCTTCACCTTTGTAAACTACGAGCACAGGGCTTTCAGAAGGATCAGTGCCTAAGATCATAACTTTCGGTGGCAACAGCCACTTTTCATGTACATTTACGGGTTTAACATTTTTTTAAGAGCAAAAGAATAACCATCTAGCCCAGAAATGTGCCTCTGCAAGTAGGAAATATTTAAGGAAAGATGTTTAATGAAAAGTTTAAGAAAGGAAGCCATATCTAGTCACTTTTGCAAGGTATCGCACGGTTCTCTGGCATCTTCTATCCTTAAGAGAATGTCTGAATTTGTGAACAAAGTTTCTAAGTTAATGCAAGCATAACTGAGACCTTTTAAAAACACTGTAGCCTTGAGATTGTCAATCCAACTTCCTTCATTATTCAAGGAAAAAACCCTTTTGTTCCTCTTTTAATAGTTGGTCCCTTTCAGTTGAAATTGCCTTTAAGATCTTTTGGAAATGTATGAGTGTCAGAAAATGCATAAAACACGGAAAAGAAAAACAGAATATATAAAAACCGTTCCATGAAATAACACGAAAGTTAAATGTTGCAGAAGCAGTAACAACCGAGCAGAAATCAAGATGTCCATACATGTCACTTCCTGGGTGGTGAGCGGGTCACTGGTGATGTCACCAAACGAGACGTAAGCTGTTAACGTGTACTCAGTGTTGGGGATGAGATCCACCAGCTGAACATCAGTCACTGACGGGCCAACACGCATCTGCACATGAAAAATAGCACACCGTGTTTAAAAACGGAAGAAAGCAATGGCAGAAAACCCAGCAATGATTTGTCTTTAAAGGAATGTTGTGAGATTTGCAGCATGTTTACAACTTGCTGACTGATGTAATTGTATACAATATCCCAGTAAGTTCACTGCACTTTGAGAAGCACATGCCAGTCTCTTTTGACTATGGTGATATATCAAGAAAATCCACCAATTTTTCTTAATTTATTTTTGGTAGAGTACAGGAAGTGAAGAAAAATTCTCTCACCTCTTTCTCTGTCGTTGGGACTGTGGCATTCACAGCTTCATACGTTAACAAATAACCAGTAGCTCCACTGAGAGGTTCCCATCTCACTCGCATGGAAGTTGATCCAATGTCATAAACATTCAGGTTTCTGACTGAAGAAACTGGCACTGCCAGACAAACAACATGTATTAATTTATTTCCTTCACCTTCTTCACCTTTCATATTTCACATCACAGGCAGCACCAGGGAGAATACTGAACACGGGTATCAGGGTACGTTACAGGTGCTAGAAAGGTGATCTGCAAAGTCGTGGTATTCTGAGTGGTGCTTAGTTTAAGAATGAGGTAATGGTCATCACATTTTGAACGTGTTACAGATTTGCTACACACAGCTAAAACTATCACTAAAAGTCTGCACTGGAACAGTCGAATATTCTAGGAAGCAACATTAACTCCCATGAATGCTCTGGTATGAAACAGAACACGACTGGTTTGGGATCTGTACTTATAAAAGGATTTTTTGTACTTTCTTTTTTTTTCTATATTTCTCAAATTATTAAATAAACATCAAAAATTACCACATGTAATTATGTACCTACTTTAAGGGTTTATGACAAGCCAAATACAAAAAAAAACCAAAGAAGTGCAATGAACACCTGACATTCAATACACTTGAAGAGGCAGGAAAGCCACCCTATGGTGCATTCAGCATAAATATACCCCAAACCAATAATTCAGACAGCTAACAGCAGAAACAGCACGGCTAAGTGGTGTCTCATGCAAGTGATGTGATTGCGCTCAACTGGCTTTTTGTCAATCTTATAAAATTAGAATGAATTTCCGTAGTATTCTGGCTGCCAGTAGCAGGAATTCATTATCTAGCATAAAACTGAAGGAGCACACGTTTGTATATTATCAGATATCAGGAATTTATAAACTCTGTCTTGTAATTCATGTCTGTTGCTCTAGTCTTGTACAACCATGCCTTAGGAGCCTAGAAAGACACCGGGACATACATTTTTTACCACAGAGCAGTTTCACTTTGCTAAAGCTTTTCAGCCAAGATCTGAACAACCAGCGTAACACAACACAGTTTGGTCATTCAAATTAAAAATGTTGTTTCCTCCAAGAAGAAAGCCCATAGTGCTAAAGGTCCCCCTGCACCGTTCCCCATATGCCACACCGGCCGTTAGTATGTTGTTCAAGTTCCATTTCTAACTTACAAGTTGTTTCCCTGCCGATGAGGGGTTCACTGCTTTCATCTTCTACCACCGAAAACACATTAACAACATATTCTGTTTCAGGCATCAGATCTTTCAGAACTGTTGTTGTTTCCATCCTGCTTACATAAAACTACATAAAAGAGAGGCAACGTTAACCACCGGAGAATAAACACATTTGTAATTTTATCTCTAAGAAAAAAAATAACTCCTTGTGAAAATCTTCAGAAATCAATGGTACGCAACCAAAAACAAGTTGGTCTTAATCCTCTGTGTATTTTTTCTGACAGTATATGGCTACTTTTTGCAAAGCAAGCTGTAGAGAAACCTCAGACTGACACTTGTTTTCAGCAGAGCTGGATATATCTAACGGCACTCCCTGTGCGGCTGCTTTCATGCATGGTTTACACTTTTCTATTACTCAGCAGCATAAATAAAGTGCCAGAGAGATATATTACCACTTTGGAAAAAAGTTTTAACCACCCAGGATAATCTAGATGGTTACAGCACATGGTATTAGAAACATCTTGCGGAACAGAAAAGCCAGCAAGCCGTCAAGCTGTAAAGCCAGCGTGCACTGGAAGGGCTGCTCCAACCCCAGCCCAAGGCCAAATCCCGAGGTAACACTTTATTAAAATGAAATCATCCATAAGCCAAATCTGTGTTAAGATTTCAAAGCCACATTCCGAGATGGGAAGTTTGGAGTTAGGTAAGCAGAGGTGCCTAACTTCATTCTCCAAACTGACATTCTGTCTGGCTGAAGAGACTGATGGGCAATTCGGATCAAGGGTTGCTGGTTGCTGGCTTTCTGTGCACAGAATAACCACAAGATGAGCCCGACCCTGCTTAAACAGTTTGAAGGACGTGCTTAGGCACAAAGTACCATCACACAATGTTAATCTAAGCTCTACCTCACAACCTGTGCCACCTGCTGCCCTTTTTCCTATTAACAAGAAAATGTGCTAAAGGGACAGTGAGCCTACCCATTGGTATGCTCAGAAAAGTTCTCCTACAGACTTACTTAAACCAATACACAAAACCGGAATACGAACAGAAAGGAATGACTAGACATACCAGTCAACTGGTTTTCAGAAATACATTTTACTTCTGGATTCATGATTTTAACACAACCAAAGTCATCTTTATGCTCTTACTTTTTGTAATTTTGTGTATCATTTACCGAGGCATGACGTTCTTCACCTCGGAAGCCTTTCAGCCTTTACTGTTGTACAGTACACAGCACAAACTCCAGAATGACTTTGCTGTAATGTGGAAGGCCAAGGTTATTATGGACAATGTCAGAGGTGAACATACAGCACTAACCTGTTGAGGGCTACCTCCAGAGGCAGGGTAATATTCAACTCTGTACCTATCAACACTTTCAGGAGGTGGGCTCCATCTCAGTCTGAAGGAACGAGGTGTCACTTCCGAAATAACTAGGTTAGAGGGAGGTGGCAAATCACCTACAAGTGGAAGCAAATTAAAAATTATTTATTTATCTCATACATCATCAGGAATAAAAACATAAGACAAAGAATTCTTAGGAATTAGGAAAAAAAAGAAAACAACCTTCAGGTACCTGCTTATGTTTCTGTTTCCTCATGAATTCTTAAAACAACTGTGTGAAGAGAGAGCCCACCACCACACCTTCAAGACCAAACAACCTCCCTATTGTTCCTACTGCACCTTCAACACCAGTGTTCCACTGGAGAACCACCACCAGCTACCATCACTGTTTTTCCACACTCAGCTTTGCTTTTGGGCTGTCAGACACTAACACTTGAAAAGAGCAAGGCTGCTGAAATTTTCCTTATTGGATGAGTATCATCAAAGAGCCTGCCACAACGAGCAAAAAGGTGACACACTGAGCAACATATCCTGACTCTGGGAGAAAAGAAAGCATGTCCAGCCATGTCATGCTGTGTTAGGTATAACACAGTCATTGTTGAAAGGAAAGGAAGAGCCCCTGCAGAGTAGTCCAGGTGGTCTGCACAACTTCCTCACACCAGCAGCTGAAAAAACAGCCCAGGGCTGCATGGTGTGCCCAGCAAGTAATAAAAAGGAATTAGCAGAGCAAGCACATAAATGGAAAAGGGATTAATTAGACTTCAAATGTGATGTACCTGGGCCTTTCACACTGTTACACAGATTTGTAGTTACATCATCAACAATGCTAGCCAGGAAGGAGAAGTCTGCAACGTTGTAAGCGTGGATGTCATCTGGGTCCGTTGCGATCTGCTTCAATTCATTTTCATCTGCATTCTTAATACCTTACAGAGCAGACATGAAAACAAAACTTGTTAGAAAATATGACCATGAAACATAATGCCTTGAACTTAAGTCCCTAAACACATTATTTGAGTGCCCTTTTAGGCACTCATGTACGTGGACAATTCTCTGTGCATTCAGCAGATGGGAAGGAGGGGGCTGGCACAGGTCACCTCTTCATATGATACTTACCAATTGCATACAGTTCCACTCCCTCATCTCTGAGTCTTCTTGAAGGGGTGACTACATCATCTTGTGATTTGCCATCAGTGATGAGAACACCAATTTTGCGAGCTCTGGGCCGTAAGCCTGCATCTTGTCTGAAGTTGTTTTTTAAGATGAAATCTAAGGCCATTCCTAACATGATACAAAGAAGGTAATGATCACTGTTAAACTGTTTCCATGCAGTAGTCATGGGAGAGTATTTTGTCCTAGTGATTTCACTCTGAGAACATTATTCCACCATTTACTTCCTTTTAGAAGTACTAAGAATCTAGTTGCAGCCCATCATCTACACTCACCAGTAACTGATACTATTTCAGCCCTCCCAAAGTCTCTAATCTCTGACCTTTTATCCGTCACCCTCCCATCAGATCTCCTCTAGCCTCCCTTTTGGATCCTCACCTTTTCATCCCAACCCTGATATGGAACTTTCTTTCCGTCTTCTCACATGCTCAACAGCAACCCAAGATCTTCATCACCCAAACTATCTGTCATCACTTTTCTCTAGATTTCCACTGAGTTTATATGTCTACATACTGTGCCTGTTCTCTTCCGAACATACTGAACTGAACTGTGAGACCCTTCCATCATGGACAAATTTCAGCTCCCTGAACAATACTGAGGCCAGCTACTAGAATTATTTTTATTGGAGCTTAAGGAAGATCCTGGCAGTGTGACAAACCTGTTAGGGTATTGCCTCCTTTGTATGGTAAGTTGGCTACAGCCTCCAACAAAGTCTGTTTGGTTTGGTAAGCATTGAGATTCCATTCTGTCCTGGGATCTCCACTATACTGTGCAAGACCTGGAAAAAAAGCCATCAGTACTCAGTTATTATGTGGCTGCATAGCAATTACACCTCATTTTCCCTCCAACACATGAGGACTTACCAATCTGTACTTTGTCAGGACCAATATCAAAAACTTCAACAATACGGGCAATGAAGTTCCTGATAGTTTTAAAATTTGGCCGCCCAATACTCCACGAGCCATCCACCAGCAGCACGATATCAGCTTCTGCTCTGGTTCTACATTCTAAACCTGCCATGTCAACCAGAAAAATATAACCTTAGCATGACAGCTTTCAAGCACAAAAACATAGCCTTAGCATGATAGCTTCCCTTCCCCGTCCTTCTACATGACATATGTCATGAGTTAGCTTCCAGAATAGTTCTAGTTTTATTCACTGGCACTCTGCCAAGTATGACATTTTGTGAATACTGTCCACACTAGTCACTGCTTCCATGGCAAAAGCTGCACAAATTTCTTCACGTATGGTTCCTTCTCTAAATAAGCCTTCACAAATGCCCAGGCCAGTGCTGTTCTCTACGGTCATGACATTATCCATTTTGGTCTTTCAGGATGGTGGATAACTTGATTTCAGAGGGTTTGTAGAAGAGCACTAAGCTAACCACTGACAGGCAGTGAGCGTTATCAGATTATCCACATTTACAGTGTTTTAGTCTGTCATGGTTGGCTAAACTACTGCTTAATCTTCAACTATGTGATAGCGGAATGAATAGCATATACTACAACCACTTTCAAATAAACAACATTTCTGAATTTTCAGGGGAAAAAGACATGGTAATACAGGTGGTATAGAAGTTTGCACATCCAGGAAAGAAAGAACACAATTTAAAGATACACAAACATAAACACAGGTCAAGAGATAGAAAGGAGGCAAGAACAAACATTTATATAAAGCTGCAATGTTCTGAAAAGGTAGGAAGTTATTTCAGATATCTTCATTTTACAAATTACAGAATAAAATATGCATCATAATGTTTTCATCACAAGGAAAATCACAAAATATTTATACAAAACAGAGAGACACAATGATTTTCTCCGCAGCCATATGCAAAAAAAAAAAAAAAAATAAAAAAAAATCCTTGCTCTCTCTCTTTTCCTGTAGATTGTGTTACCAGCTGCAAAATTTCTGGCTTCCTGCCATCAGAGCTTCTGGTCTTTATGTGGAAGAAATCCCATTGAGAAAAATCAGCCACACTCATCACAGTTGAAAGATATTGTGATTTCATATATGTTCCACATAATTGATCCAACACTGTAGACTCATGAATATAACTATTCCATGTACCTGGGGGTTAAAAGCATGATCCTCTGCTGCACAGAAAATATAGATCTAGTCTTTAGTCAGGACAATGAAAACAGTTGGGAGCAGGGTTCAAGTAAAAACATATAACTTCAAAAAATTGCATGCATAACGTTAACATGGAACTTAAAGTCAGCTTCATGTACAATATAAATTTAAACTATTTTGACTTATTTTTCTTCCAACTACCATAGTTCCCCACATGGAAAATTCTAGCAAAGGCACCAGAACTAGGGTGATTTTTTCCCCCTATTAATAAATAATATACTATTACATTTACAGTCCAAGATATAACTTTAATTATTTACATTAACTATGACTCAAATCCATGCATTAGTAAAAGTAATTAGCTTAAAGAACATAACACTGAAGACAGAAATGACAGCTGCCGTAATAAAAAATAACAAACCACTCTTGGTGCAATTATTTTTCTGCCAAACTTATCACAGTTTTACTCTAAAGTCACAGATGGCCTGTTATGTTGTTTTTCTCAGTTCTACCCCCTTGTAATAGCCAGGTTGGGACAATAATTAATTAAGAAGTTTCTAAAAATGTTGTCAATAAAGTTACATGAGGTGAATATTTTTTACACAGCCCAGTGTGGAAACAAGGCATCAAAGAGGTTATGTGAAAAGAATACAGAGTTAACGGTCAGGAACCTTTTCTTTATTTAACTCTGAAAGGCCTTTGCAGTCAGGTTCTTTCTCCTCACCAAGTTCTCTTGCATGGCTATACAAGCCTTGAAATGGGAGAGGAGAAAAGTCTTTACTTCTACATGTATACTTGGCTATGAAGAGGCAAAGATCTGCTTCTTTATGCTTTCCCTGGAGGACTGAGCCCTGAAACTCTCTTCACCCAATATTAATTGAGAGCATGGTGGGAATAAGGCACAACTATTGAGGATGCTGTAACACATCCCTAACACAGCTACAGGGAGCTGCCATCATAACATCCATAGAAACTTTGACTGGAATGTTTAACTACACTGGGGAGCACTCAGCAACTACACTCCAAAACTGGGGAGCACTCAGCAACTGCATTTCTGACCTAGGTCTCCTTCTATATTAAAAAAATATATATATACATATATATAAATAATGGTTTTATTGCACACAAACATAAATAATGCGCAATAACACCGGGACATTCCCAACTGTCAGAACTTTTTTTGTTATACCATCTTAGTCTTAAAAGGGAAAGTCACCATATAAGGACAAGCAAAGGGATAAAGATCTGCTTCAAATTCCCTATTCTGCTCCTGTGAACAGCGCTGTGTATGAGCCACGATCTCTGCTCAAGAATTTGACCTTATGAGATTTGACACAGATGTGGATGGCTTGAAAACGCAATGCAGATGGCTTTGAGTAATCAGCAAAAGATGGGCTGCCTGAGCTATCGTCTCTGTAAGATCATCTAAAGGGTGCAGAGCACTGGAATAGTGAACCGGGGCATGGCTAGTGGTCATTTCAGACCAGAGGTTATGTCATCAGGGTAGGCAGTATATTGAATCCTGTAAATAAATATTTATGTGCAATAGAAAAATGATAAGGAAATGCTGGTAAACTTTTGATCTTTTTTTTATCCATAAACCAAGGCTGCCTTTCCTTCATGTTTACCTCTAGATAAAAATGGTTCCGAAGTAGTATCTGAAAGGGTGGTCATCTCTTGTCCAACCAGGGGGTTGCTCTCTCCTCCTTCAAACATTCCAAAAACATTTACCTTATAGGTTGTTCCTGCCCTGGAATAGTTAAACAAAAGTACTGTAACTAAAGTCACTTGGCTAGCTAAATGCTGACACTTCACTTATTAAATCCTCACAGAAAAAAATCCTCCATGGAAAAAGTGCTAAATGTGAATCCCAAAGAGTAGCTCTTCCACTAGACAGTGAAGTTTTACCTTTAAAAGCCGATTCTAGACTCTATACTTATATTTACAGCCTTCTAAATTTAAGTAATTTGAGGCTAATAGAGGCTAATATCATAATTAATTAATGATTCTTTTAAAAATACATTTAGTATATTTGCCTAGCAGATTTTGACACGGTCTGAAGCCTATTTTAGAAATCCAAGCCTCTGAAAAAACAAATCAAGAACTAAACTAGGCTTTTTTTAACATGAGGTAAGGAACTTCCAGGAGGAAACTTTAGAAATCCCAAATTCCTCCAGTGTCCCAGTAGCTTTCTCGTATGCGAAATGCAGAACACAGCCTCTGCCCACATCTTTGTCTCTTTCAGTTCCTGTGAGAACACCATGAGTGATGTGAATCATCCCAGAAAGAGCCCTGCCAGGTGCTTTTCAGAGGCTGCATAACAAGATCCCAGCAGATTATTGACAAAATTAGTCTCTCATGTAGATTTCGACAGGCACTTCAATCCCAGATCATGATTAAACAAAACCCTAAGCTAAAGTTATTTTAAAATAAAATCATTATTCATACCTAAGCTCCTCCAACACTACTGTGCTGTCATATGGCCCCACTATTAATTCTCCAAGACTCCCATCATCTTCGGTAGGGTGGAAAGTTACTTTGTACCCCTTCACTCGTCCTGGGGCTGGCTCCCAGGTTACTCGGAAACTTGACATAGTTGAGTCAGAAGTTCGCAGATTTCGAGGTGGCTTAAAGGGAGAGGCTGAAAGGATGGAAAAAAAGGATTTAAACCAGGTCTGGCTATGGAAAAAATATCAACAAGTATGCTTTTATGTAAAAATCTATATGCAAATGCAGTATTGGTGGCGGCCGTAAACTCTTTGTGTCTTTCTTTGGACATAAAAACAAGAGGTGAAAGGTCAAGCTCACTTCACCTAAATTTAGCTACTGAACCCACAGGTATATGGGCTAAATTTGTCACCGAGGCTCCCTCTGTCATCAGTGGACTGAGGGATAGAGAGAAATTCATCTCACCTACTGTACGCATCCATCTGATCTTACAGTAAATGTTGGCAAGAGGTGGACTAACCACCACCAGTCTTCTCTCTGTTAACTAAAGAGAAATAGTAGATGACCAGCTTAGACTAGCCCTCTCTCTTTTACAGGGCGACAAGTAGGTGAGCCATACAGACCCAAAAAGAGACAAACACTGGAAAAATCAGAATTTACTGCAGGCAAAAGTCACACCCAGCCAGTACTCAGTCAACAATATCTGGGTCCCACACATTGGAGCATGGAGCGAGGGGACGCAAGGACCCTTTTGTCGGAAAGGTCCTGCCAACAGTCCTCTCCCTTTATGTGCTCGGGGTCTGGCAGCGAAAGCAACTTCATCAGCCACAGGTGTGGCAGTATGTCAAAAAATAATTCTTCAGAGGAGTGCCAGCCAAGCAGCTTGAGGTTTCTAGGTCAAGAGCAACTTCCTCTGAAGACTAACGGCTACCCGGTGCAGGTCGGTACTTGCAGACAGACAGAGTGGTTAACAAGCCTTCCGATAGCTTCTGCATCACTTTTTGTGTGTGTGTGTGTGTAAATCTAAAGTGCAGTCATAGAAAACCCTGCAGCAGCATAATCCCAAAGTTGCAAAAAAAAGGAATTAGTGTAAACAGAAAGTTACCTCTATAGCTTTGGAGTGAAAAGGTGGAGGAAAAAAAAAAACTAGTGTGTCCCTTGGCCTATGCAATTGTCTAAGTGTAGCTGAAAGATCATAAATGTCCTCAGATTGTGAATTCTGTTGGGAAACAGTAGATACGCTCTCACTCACAATGAAAAATACAGCCTGCCTCTTCTCCCAGGATACTCCTCCCTGAATGATCATGACAGCTTCAACGAACAAGATCACTCATGCTCCACTGGCTTCCAAAGCGTGACTACCACCACAGCTATTTACACTGAGAGCACACAGGCATATCCGTATCAAGTTGAACAGGTCAAAAATCAAAAGCAGCCGGATGATCTGAGATTTATCTCAGTATAATTTCCAAGACTGAAAACCTAGGTGTTGGCTAAGAGCTGATCAGGTTTTTGTAACTCCTCTACATCAACCACATTTAAATTTACAATAAATCTTCCTCCAGTGACTGAGGTGCCAGTATGACCACTGTCAGGAGACTTATTTCTTACTTCCTGTCATCATTCAATGTGATGTGTTCAGAGAACAGAAGTATTTACAATGTACCTCAGTGAACGGCATTAGTCCCACATCGGTAAAAATATCATGAAAAAAATTCTGTTTTGGTAATGGCTCTCTATCTACAGGAGCAGACATCTGATTTTAAATCTGGTTGACTTGATCCGGACAGCAAGAGAACATTTCCTTACAAAATGAAAGACCAGCATCAGATAGCAAAGGCAGAGCAGAAAATTAGTTTTGCTTTTACCACAAAAATCTCCTCACAAGGACTTAATAAATGTTTCAGAGTTTCAGCTTCTGAGAGAGAAGACAGCTTGTCCAAAAGACCATGGTCTCTGAGATAAGGCTCCCACCGATGACTGTTCAAAATCAACTACTTGTCCTTTTTATTACCTCGGGTTTTCCACAGAAAATACGGTGACCAAAGAAGACAAACCTAAGTACAGGATGCTGGGTAGCTATTTAATCAATGCCCAGGACCGAAAGGCAAATCACGAAACCACTAACAACACGCAGTAGTCTGTTGACAAACTCCCTTCTGCACAACACACCTTGTTTTAACTTCTGATGACAGCGTTTCAAAGCAAGTCCAGTGTTTTCAATCAGATTTTACACCTTATTTACACTCTCAATGTCAACAGCAAAAAGCTGTGCTCAGGCTACGTCACAGTGACGTTTCCAACAAATCCAACTCTCTTCTCAGCCTCTAACACTCTCTTCAATTTGCCTGTTAATCTTGGCACACTCCACCATACTTTTCTTCATATCATGATCATTAAATTTAAGCACAAAACTTTAATTATCCAACCCTATACAAGCTTGTGATACATACCTGTTGTTCCTTCTGCTTTTCTTGATTTTCCTTGCCCAAAATCATAAATTGGAACAACACTGAGGTCATACGTAGTTCGCGGCTTAAGTCTCTTTAGCACTATGCTTGTAGCAGGAGCGTTCACTCTTCCAAACATCTGCCTTCCTCCACTCCGTGCTCGGTAGTACACGCGGTAAGACAAGACTTTCCCAGGTGAAGGTTGCCATGTAACTCTCATTGAATTTTCTGTCTCGTTGTCTACTGTCACAGTCCTGGCATTTGGTGACACTTTTCAGTGTAAAAATACGGATAAATGTTTACTTTGTCACATAAAGATACGTTCAAATGCTTGCCTAGTAAATTCATTCTGCGGTGTTAAAAAAAGTGCCCTCTTTAAAACTACAGTATTTGATTGTGGGGAAGGCACAGAGAAATCTCACAGACTATTGCTAAATTATTTTTTAATTGAAATCAACTAAACAAACATAAATGTGCTTTCCACTACAGGGGAAAAAAGAGGGAAGTATAAATTACACGACGACACAGCATAATTGGGAGTTTTATTTAGTCACACTTCTCAGCTATCTGTTAAGTTATGGATTCGGCACTCTCAAATGAAAGTGATAAATTACAAAGTCACTTTTTTAACGAACAGTGTTCTGTAGGGTTAAGATTTTCTAAGTTTTAAGTTTAGAGCTCTGATAAGGTACCGGTAAATACTTAAACTGCTGGGTGTTGGGCTCCATACAAAGTATCCCGCAAATAGTGGTGAGTGACTTTCCAAATGCTTGGAAAATCACTCACCACTCTTTGCAGGGTAGTATATGTGCTGAAATAAGCACATGGACTAATAAAGCATTTTCTCTACAAATTGCAGCACTCAGCTTCTGAGAGAGATTTTCCAGACTGTACAAACGTTACAAATGATCTGAAGTGAAATGAAAGGTATGTAATGCTGGCTGTCAGCCGCCGGAATAAGCCATCTAGGTTTTGGCAAAACAGAACCTTCTTGGCATGCCAGCACCGGTCCGTATTTCATCACATGCTAAGGTAGGCTTTGCAGGCGAGAGCATCCTCTCTCCGTCCTAGGAACTGAGAATCTCTAACTGTGTTTGCAACAGAAAGATGCAACGTTGGTTAGCTCTCAGTCTATTGAGAGGCGTGACAGCAAGTTCCCTAGGAGGTACATCGAGAGAAGCAATATGGCTAAGCTGCCTCCTTAGCCTGGAAAAGGCCGGACAGCTAATGCTCCTCTCAAAGAAAGAGGAAAGCTGCGGGACAGCAGCCTGATTTGACTCTGGGGAGTCAGCTCTCACCAACGGCAGCAATGACTGTTCTTGTGGGACCTAAAGAGCAACTGTGTTGAGCCAAGGACAAAGGTCAACACAGCTCAGCACCCTGTCTTCGACAGCAGCCAAAACAGCAGCTTAGGAAAGGGTACAAGAACATGTGAACACCCGTGATGCTTGCCCAGAGCACTTCGTCAAGCTTCGTCTTCACATGGCCCCTCTAGGCAAACAACAGACATCAAGGCTGATGGGGGCATCCCTTCATTCGCTCTGTCTTCTCCGCTTGCCAGTTCTCGCTACACAGCACAAGCTATTCCTGGCATCTCAGCGGTTTTTACTCTGCCTACACTGCAGGAGGGGCCTGAGCCTGCTTTGACTAATAGTATATGATGTTTTTCAGACAAGAAAAAAGAAGAGCCCCAGGAAAGATAAATAACAAACATCAAAATTACCCAGTGAGCCTCAGTTTGAGGACTGGGAAGACCAGAAAGGGCAATGGCTTGGAAAGGAAACTTATTGATTTTGTGGGTATCTACCCCGCCTTTCCTCCTTACTCTATGCACAACATTTCTTCCACTTAATTTCCAGCAGTCACACCAAACCCATGAAAGGCTGGCTTCAGAGTAATTTGCAGACAAAATCACATCTTAAGTTGGAAGTGATTCTCACTGAATCCAAACCTACATGACACTGAAGAGATTTTTCTTTTTTTTTTTTTTAATGGTCAAACAAAAAGCTAGAATTGACTGATCTGAGGTGGCATTTTAGTTTGGGAAGACTAGAAAAAAAAAAGGTGAAGAAAAATAAGGTCCTTTTCCTTTAAAATACGATCATTTCATCAAGAACAGAATGTTACAAATGGTGGTAATGCTGTACTACGCTCACCGTCAGTAAAAGCCTCTCCTTCTACCGGGTCTCCTTCTCCACTGCTGTAGGTTGCATATACTGAAATCCTGTATTTCGTCTCTGGCTCCAAGCCTTCCAGCACAGCATCCACTGTATTTCCAGGGACTCTCTTCTCTCCCATCGTATCATCATAAAGTGATTTCCATACTATCCTATAATCATTAACTGCTCCTGGAGCTGGTGTCCATGATAACCCAACAGTCATGTCAGTTATGTCTGTGACAACCAAATTGCGTGGTGAACCACGTTCTGCAAGAAAGAAAACAGCAAATTATCTATAAAATACAAATGACAACAGGTAGAAAAGTAGAAATGGAAAATTAAAATGAGAGCAAAATCAAACTTTTCCCACCAATATTAGTTTCAATAACATACATTTGTAGTTCCAAGAGAAAATTGATGGATTTTTCAACAAAATGATTAAAGCTAACTTCAGACTATGAATGATCCTACCCCTTACCATGCACGATACTCAGCAGTGATGCTTTAGAAGATGCAAAATAAAAATTGCAATAATCGAAGACTTGGAATGAAGCCAGTGCTCAAATGTGCTGCAGCTCATTTAGCTAGGTTTTAACTACCAAGTAAATAATTTTAGTTCATTAGTGCATCTTCATTCTTATGTGTGTAACTTTTTTTCTGGAGGGCAGATAAAGGAGACTTTTACCTGAGTGAAACATTCCTTTCTCTGACAACCTTATCTCTTATTTAACGGTACTAATCTTGTCTCCCACAGCACCACTTACCAGATCTAGCATCAATTTTATTTTATGTTTACAACCAATTTGCAGTGCTACGGTTACAGTAGAAAGCAGTCTCCTTCTTTCCACTCCTAAGACTTGTACCTCTTTTCTCCCTGTAGTTTGTTCCAGCCAGCTCGGAACGAAGGAAACAGCTCGTTAGTCTGCAAAATCCAGTTGTCAGCTGGATGCGTGAGTCTCACCTAACACACCAGAGTAATTCCAGTGCTTAGAAATGGACCCCGTTGGTGTAAAGTGGTGCAGTGAAAGGACTGCCTCTGTTCAATGTTCAACGTACATTTATAACATATGGTCAATTTTCCTATTGCAGTGGTTGGCTTTTGGCGGCAGGAAAGGAGTACGGCCTGGTGGGTTTATTGCACTGCAGCGAAATCTGCAGAAAGGATTTACCAGACCAGATCCACACCCCCCCAGAAGCGCTCAGTTCTTTGGGGGTATTCTCTGGGGCCTGCAGGACATTCCTGCTTAGCAAGAGGACTTCAACTGTGGCCTCATGGCATCACAGCTAAGTTTTACCTACGCTGATAAGAATATATCCTTATTATACCTCAGCACCCGCAGCACCAGAGCCAACACTCTCTAAACACAGAGAAATCCAGTACCGACCCAGTTTCCACAGCTTAGGCTCACTGCAAGAACAGACCTCGCTATTTTCAGAAGTCTGAAGCAGCTTCAGTCCAAGACTGAGCAAGAAGCTGCTCAAAGCCATATGCAGTGTTTTCACTTTTCATATTCATTTGCCTTTCACTCCCACCACAGATCTGCAACATTTCCAACCATAACCCCCCAGGAGCAACCAGAACTACCTGCAGAAAGGCTTCGTTTTGGAAATACCTCATTGCCAGCACAAGCTCATTAAAACTCAGCCAATGAATCCCATTTGGCTTAACAGCAAACGGAAATCAACCTATCTGAAAGCAAGACTCACAGTATAATAAAGATCCATCAGCTGCACAGCTTACAGAATCAAAGGGTACCGCTCCGGCCACGAAGCTGGCTCTCAGATATCACTAACAGAGCATGTAAGAGCATTCCTTTGTGTTGGGGGGGGGGGTTCTGATTTTAATCCACAATCTCGGGACACCTCATCATGTTCTTCTAGGGGCAATTCTTTTTCCATCCTAACTCTGCATCAGCTCTTACAATTTTACCCTTCAAACCAATTTTTAGCCCCACAATACAAATCTCCACAATTTATGGCATCTTGTCTTAAAAAAGGTTAAGATACAGAGGTTTTGGTAAAGTTCACTTGTTTATCATTTAAAAACAACAGGAGTTGTATATGGCGAAAAAGTTAAGAGTGAAAGGCCTGATTCAGCTCCTGCTTCATGCAGTCTCACTGAATTCAGGGACTGCACTAAACGAAAGCCAGGGCAGAAGCTAAACTCCAAAGGTCTATTTTCCTGGAAGCCTGAAAAACAGATTTGCCTTCAAAAGTAAATTACACCAATTTTTCTGTCTGCTCTTAAGCTTCTACTCCCAAATCTTGGCTTTTTCATACAATAAAAAAAAATATTAAGGCAATCCAAATGGAAAAAATATGGAAAACCTAACTTGATAGAATGCACAGATGTCTCACAATAAAAACCTTTCTTTCCATATTTTAATGTAGTATAAATATACAAGTCACTTTACTTTGGCTACTTTAAAACATGGCTCTGCCACAACATGATTTCAGTATTAAAGTATCTGCTACCACAGCACAATTTTTTGCAAGACTACTCCTGGACGCTACAGCTAATGATATATGTTGGAAACACTGCAAAAATAACTGCATATTTATAACCATTATTGATTAAGTAATTATTGAGGTCACTAAATAACAGAGGAAAATAATTTGTTTGGAATGGCCTATAATGAACACCAGTTACTGTAACACATTGGTTCTGAAAGAAATATCCTTTGGAAATAAATGTCTTTTTTATACGGCAAGGTAAGAGGCAGAAAAGGGACCGGGATTCCTACCAAACCACTAGAACTAAATGGAAAATTTTTACTTCAAATAGTTGGAAACTGCTGACAAGACAACTTACCTCCTAAAGGAAATTAGGTTCTTTATATGTTACACTGCACCCGAGAACATTTCTTTAACATAGCACACTAACTTGATTTGCACCTCACGTGTGAGGTGGGAGCTCACTGACAGCTTTATTCTACTTCACTGGATCTCCCACGAGGGTTTTTGCATCAGGGGAGCAGCTGTGTTCAAGATGCATCCAACTGTAAGTCTTAAATTATTAGGATTCCATCCCATATTATCTAAGCCGCTATACTCAGAGTCAAGAAACATATTTATGCTCCACAACAACACTGGTATAATGGAGTGACTAGCGAACATACAGACCTATGAGATATTTTTCCCTTGGATTAAAACAAAATATCTAGTTACCTTGTTCACATTAAAAAAAAAAAAAAACACCCCCCAAACCACAAAAAAACCCAAAACATAAACATAAAACGACAGTTGTAACACCTAAGCAGTCATTCTGTCCTTTGGTCCACGCATTCAGCAATGCTTGTTGCAGCCCTGCTCCTCGCCTGCCTGTTTAGACAGGACGTGTACAGAGAATGGAAAGACAACGCACACTGCAAGAAAGAAAAGTGCTGGCTGGCTGACTCACCAGTGGTTAACAGTCAAAGGAGCCCTGCTTTCTCCTAACTTCAAATGGAAGCTAAAGTATGCCCACCACTTCATACAGCCCCAACTCACCAACAAGCGTGGAAGCAGCTGATTGCTGAAAATCATCCCCTGCTGGGCACTAGGTCCTATGATGCTCTGGAGCACCAAAGCAGCCGGTAAGCACACTGGTGAACACATACACGGTAAAACACACTCTTGCACAGACCGGTCAAACCCCTGCCTGGGCAAGCAAGCCGGTCAGCTAGCAGCTTCAGGCTGTTGGATTCTCTTCAGCAGCCTTTAACTCTGGGCTGCAGTCTGCCTGCAGCCCCCTGTACATCTCTACCATCACTCACTGCAGACACACTCCCAAAAATTAACTTGCAGTCGGGTGCTTTTACACCCCACTCTGGGTTTCTGCAATGTCCAGTTTCCATATTAAGTTTTTCCACTCTGGAATGCCAGAGACACAGGACAATACTAAAGCAGCTTCCCGGCATCCCCTTGGCTCTCTTCCTGTCTCTCTCCAGCAATCGCTGTTGCTATTGAACACAAGACTGTGAATCAGCTAAAATTAAAATGCTGACATTCATAAGAATCAAACGGCCTTATTCAAATGGCCTTTTCCCTCAGAAACGTTTACACAGCTCCAGCTGATTTCAGTGGGAGTTGTACACGCAGTTTGGGTTCAAAGCACAATTTCCTGTGTCGGCTCTTAAAGCCAGCTCTCAAAATCAACCTGCAGCGGTAAATTTCCTGCAGAGCCATGTTTCAGTTAAATTAAACATAGGATTGATCTAAGTGAGCATCTTAAAATCAGAATCAGGTAAATAAATGAGCCTTCTCTTGCAGAGGCATACACCAGAATTTAACGGCCTGAGCAGTGCCTCGTTCCCAACGGGTTGTGTCAGCAGCACCCCGGTAAGCCAGCAGGCTGGGTCACTGCAGCCCAGCATCCAAGTGCGCACACCAGGCGAGACAGCAGCAGAATCACTTTTAGGTTTTACCCCCATGGGCAAACTCTCTCCCCCAGCCACAAAGCAGTTGGTTGTTCCTGGGGCACTAGCCATCAGGCACGTAGAGAGGGACACGGTGCAGGGGAGAGCCACGGACTGGCCACACGCTCATTTGACCACGTCAGAGCAGGCTTCTTGCTCTTCTGCTGCTGGGAATGCAGAAAGGTGAGAAGATGCAAACCAGGAGAGCTCTGACCCAAAACAGAAGGACTGTGGCCAGAGCACTGCTGAGTCCCTGTTCTAGGACAAAGCCGACAGGAATTCATACTCCGTCTCTTTAATATTTTATTTGTCTTTTCCAACAGTTAATCAGTTAACACTACTCTCAGCTGCCTAAAAATATCTTTCTATTATTCATTCCACTTTCCTCTGTGTTGGTTTTTTGTCCTGATATATGTTTAGGTTTTTTTTCTGATATATGTTTCATTGCCTACATGAAGCTAAGACAATTTTCCACAGATTATCAAAAGTCAGTTTCAAATGCCAGACTCAAAAATCTTGGAATGTATAATTTTGAAAATGCATGAAACAGCACTGAATCTGCTGAGGACACCGAGTCCTTGGTTCTGTCGGGACAGAAGCAGCACCACGCAGTCTGACCATTACGTAAAGCCCCTGGGACATGCTAAAAACCTCATTGTGAGAAAATGTCACTTGAATTTGTACTATTCTGCCTGTAGGAGGTCATTCATTTCTAAAGCACTTATGTTACTATAGAAACAGCAAAAATAAATAATTTATTTTCCAAAGAACTACTATCCATCTTCTGACACAGAAAAAGAGTTTCCCCCCAAATCCCCAAACCTAAGTTCTAAGACACTTGCACAACAGAAAATAACTTTTTCTGGAAAAAAAACCTATTTTTTTATTAATTTTTTTCTGAAATTTATATTTAAATGTGTAATGAATCCCCTGCTTAGAGTCAGTAACTGAAATATTCTTAAAGCTGTTCTGAAAAATACGACTGCCAGTAAAAGGACACTCATAAAACAGATCTGCAGCTTTCCACTTTTTCAGGCATCCATTAGGATTAAACATTTCTGTGCAGATTGCCTAATCTAGCAATGAATTTGTTTCTCTTTAAAACAACTGTAAATTACGAAGTTAATCTATTTAGCAGATAATGGACAGTATGTTCTTTTCATCTGACAGCATGCCTTTGGGCAGAAAACCAAATTCTTGCCAGACTTGCAAGCACCTCTCTTATTGAAAACCAGATTAGAAAAACAGTGACTCTCACAAACTGCTCGCTGTCCGTTGCATTTACACTCTCTGCCCTCACCGTGTTCATCACTGTCTTTTATTTCTGGTGTATGATAAATTGGGTAAGATCATATGATTCCCCCCAAAAACCTGAAAGCCCAATGGTTTGTTTGGGTGTTTAGGGATGAGAAGGAGACTTTTCCCTAAAGCATTTCTGTGGGTGTTTCTTGCTTGTTCCTCAGCCTGTACTATGGGTTATCAAATACATCCATCAGTGCTAATTTTTCCAGTTTCCCCAGTGGCCACAAGCCTTGTTCCACCACACTGCAAACAGCAGCTGCACGGATTTAATTTACTTTAGCAGTTTCAACAGCTTTGTGTGACCTGAGGGGAATCACAGCCAACAAAATGTGTCAGAGGAAAAATTTTCCATGGCATCTTTATAGAAGGACTCCAACCAAAGCTGCCTAGTGATGGATCACTGTGCACTTCTGGAAGAGAGCTGGTAGAGACGGAGAGCTTCCTACAGCACATAATTTGCACGTGCACTGCATGTTTAATGCAGTATGAAACATAGAGCTCCAGAACTTTCGCTTCTGGATGGTACTTCATAACTGCAGACAAAACCAGCCAGCGACTGAAAGAGGCTGTATAAAAAATCAGAGGACTACAAATTTCCTAAACCTGGATTACTGAAGAAGGAAAACACAGTCCTTCAACAAAGAGGCTAAAATATTGTTTCCCTTTTCCTGCTCCAAAACATACAAATAACAGTCACCTGTACGGTATGGAACAGCACCCTCAGAAATGAGTAATCTTCTGATGACTCATGTGCTAAACTCTCTATACCATGTTGTCTGTGAACAGATCAAAAAATCCTGATCCTCTGGCATGTGTTTATCTTTGGGCTGGCCCTGATAGCTATACAAAGTTTATAGAAGAGATTATCTACAGTTACTTGGGGGAATATTTGTCCTCTCTGTTTTATGTGGAGACACAATAAGGGCAAGCATATACTTAGCAAAAAGAAAAACAAAAGGAGAATTAGAAATTACCCAGCTGGTAAATGGTATCAAGCACACAGAACAATTGCTGGGTTTGTGTGGACTGATTTTCCCAAGCATCCTGGAACAAACAAGCGGCTTCAAAACACTGAGAAACTGCCATGCAGAGCACAGCACAGGAACTTCCAAGAGCAATTTGTAACGGCTCCAAACTACTTTGGAGATAGCATACATAATTGAAGAATCTTCAATGAATGCCTGGGCAGCTATGTTCTTGCAAATCATGTTAGAGCAGCCCAAAAAATGATCTGTTTTTCTCTCTCTGCTGAAGGCTACCCTTGCAACTGAGATGCAGTAATTGCCCATGTGAGTTCTCCTGCTACAATCAGAGCAAAGTAAATCATTACTGAACGGAGTAAGAATGTTTGTCTACACACGTAGTCACAGGGGACCATCCAGTGATTCAGTAAAATTCCATATATACCTATCCGAGAGCTTGGGTTTTTCATTTCCTGCCACTTGACTACACAATAGCTGGAGAAGCTCCTGTATCCAGCTTCCCTTTCCTCATTTTCCCATAAGTGCTGAAATGTTCACCACACTCAGACTGATTTCTCTTAGACTATGCATCAATACCATAAACTACCAACTGTCTCAGTCTGAAAGGCAATCTCAAGCCTAGCTCTTGATATAACGATGCACTGAAGTGGCCGGCAACTATGGCATCCTGGACTGAATAGGTTTGGTGAGAATTCATATGGTGAAGACATCAAGTAAGCCCCACTGGGATTCCTGATGCAGGAAAATGCTTTAAGTGCTCAGTGCCTGAGTGCTGTTGGCAACGACAAACACACACTGCACTATTTTATTTCTCAGACACTACAGCTCACGGAAAAACTAACTGAAATACTAAACACTTTTTTTATGCTTCCTTTCACAGCTTTTTTGTCATTATCGTTGATAAGTTTATTTCTCCAGAAGTTAAGATCTGTCCCATTCCCAGCCTCAGTCAGATGAGTTATTTCAGCGAATAGTTAGTCAAGTATTCACTTCACTGACCTTTGTAACTTTTCTGCCGAGTCCAACCAAATTTATTTTAGCTTCACAGGCAACATGACTTCTTTTCTCAAATAAACTTCTGTACTAAGCTCTGAAGTTTGAATGTTACCTTTCAGTTCCAGAATTGCAACCCTTTTATTCTTAATTGTCTGGTTTTCCTCAAAGGTTTTGTGTTTTTATCCTTCCATGAGGTAAGACAGCACAATAAAGTGAAATAAACCTTATATGTATGTCAGCAGATATTCTGAGAACTTTTCATACCAGTAGTCAGAGAGTCTTTTAAAATATCTGAGGATCGTGTCCAAAGGGTGTTGGCCCTTCAAGTATTTTTGTTACCCCATGAAACTGCAGATATACTGATTACTGCAATAAACAGTGGATTTTCCACGAGGAAAGATCATGATTCAGACCACTCCTGTCATGCAAACAGAAATTTCCATGCTATTCTTTACCTTTGATCACCCAGTAATGCCTGACATCTGTATATGCTCCTATTAACACTTTATCTAGCCAAGAAACATTTAATAGACAGCTTTAATGAAAGGAGTAATGTTTTCTGGAGTGCACCCTGACAGGATTTTCAAATCCAGCCCACTCTTCAAAGTACATGCATTTAAGTCACAAAGCTATACCTGTCAAAATTTTAAAAGTAATCTTTAATTTGGTTTTCTCACAGCTGAAGAACTGAATAAGAAGTAGTTCAGTTAACTGACAGAATGCCCACTTATTCATATTCATTACAAGACAAAATCTGTCACAGAATTTTTGACATAAGGTTTTAATTCAGTTGCTTAGAGTAAAATCTCTTACAGGAATGCTTCTGTGTCCCTGTGAGAGCAACATCCATTGTAAACTCCAGCTGGTTGCATACAAACCCATTCCGGAGCTACAGTCACCTATCATTTTAAATTCTTTAGCTCTTATTGACAATTTACTGCTGCAGAAAGTCCAAATCAGAATCAGAGCCCTCCTGGTGGGTGAAGGCAGGGGGGTGGGAAACGAGAAGAACTGAAAGGGCAAAGCAGTCTCTGCCTCAGGCTGAGTTCTGGGTTTCTGGCTCTACCTCTTTGATCCTGCTGCATTTCAACCACTGCTCTCTCTGTTCAGAATGTGTTTTAACTGAACCTCTAGGCATTGCCCTAAAAGACTTCTCTGTTGCTCAGGTTTTAGGCTAGGGTAAAAAGCTAAGCTAACTTTATGAATTTGAAACACACTTGATCACTCCAGAGCTCCATGATAATAAAGGGTCTCTCCCGGGTTTACTCCAAAGATACTCAACGAAAACCTTTCCACCAAACTTAAACAATCAGCTTGGTCAATCCTTCACTAAAATTTGAGGCACCTCCATAAGGAAGTGGACAATTCAACCTGTTTAACAGAGAGAGAGAGGCCCCTCAACATTTGCACAGGAAGACCAACGCGCTCTTCCCTGCACTGACAGCACAGAGAAAAAAGCGGGGTCGTCAGGCTCCTCTGGCCACTTGGGGTCCAGGCCCCACTTGTTCTGAGAGCAAAACTTGCATCATTCCTGGATGTACAGTGGCTCAGGTTCAATGGAAAGAGTAAATGAGACTCTTGCCCCACATACACTACAGCCTTGTGAGTCTGTTGGGATGTGGAGAGGGGAATCCAAGCTCTCCCAGACTCAGTAAGGCCAACGTGTTCATGCTCCCTCTTCCCCCAGGAAAGAGTTAGCAGTAGCAGCGTACCATACAAAAGGAAGCGGCAGCACCGCCACCAACAGGGAAGTTCACTAAGTCCTGATCACCTCCGGCTTTTCTGGAGGATACGGGCAGATACCTGTTCCCCTTTAACCGCATCCCAGCAGTGTTCTCAGCAGGAGACAGGTTCTTTCCTCCTACAAAAGGAATATTTTGGATCTTGCATGTGTAGTGAAAGCAAGAGAGTTAGGGAACCCTCAGCATGAATTACAAGATGCCTGATTCTCTGACAGCTGCACCCTGTCAGTGCAAGAAGATGGATTGGATTGGATTGTTGCTGAGACGGGTAGTGGGGTGAGCAGGGGGTTGGTGCCTAACTCTCAGTTGCTCATTCTATAGTCAGTGGACAGAGCAATGTTCCTTTGAAGGAAAAATGAGATCTCAGATGGAATACCTGCCTTCTGGAAGCATCTACCTTTCTTCATCAATCACAGAAGAATCCTACAGAGTCCATCCCGCAAAAAGCAGTGTCCAAGTAAGTGCCTAAACTTTAGTGGGATGAATTCAGCGCATTGGAGTATCATTGGAACTGATTTTTTTTTTTTTACAGCTTCCTATTTAAAACAGATTTTCTGGTTTGTTCCTTAACCTATGTCATAAATAAAATTTAAACTGATGGAGAAACTGAGAGCCAAGTATATCCTTACTATAACTCCATTAGCGTCAATGGACGAGTCTTAATTCCACATAATTCATCTGTAAGATGTTTTCAAGTGCTGTGCCTACACGCTTGCAGTGTCAGACTTTAGCAATACATACCTGGCCAGCACAGAGCACAGTCACACTTCCTTTCATGGCCTAGGAGGCAGCTTTCCCTATCCTCTGACAATTAACAGATGACACTGAGAATGCTCACAGAGAAGTAATCTGCAAAACTCTCTGCTTGAAGGTAGAGCAAGAGCAGCCTCTGCTCCTTATAAGAAAGTCTTTGGCTCCAACTTACACTTTTGATAGCATTCTGTTAACACGCGGGTCCAGGGTCTTACTCCTATTAGTTAAAAGGAGGATATGATTAACTATTCCTATGCCTGGACCTGGTGTTGCTTCTCTAATGCAAAAATGGTTCCTGAACATCTTTTAGTCTCAGTACAGCAGAAACCCTGCAAATTTTCAAATGGATGAGATGCCTTAACACCCCTTTAGTGATCATAGAATCACAGAATGGTTTGGGTTGGAAGGGACCTTAGAGATCATCCAGTGCCACGCCCTGCCATGCGCAGGGACACCCTCCACTAGCCCAGGTTGCCCAAAGCCTCATCCAGCCTGGCCTTGAACACCTCCAGGGACGGGGCATCCACAGCTTCTCTGGGCAACCTGGGCCACTGCCTCACCACCCTCACAGTGAAGAATTTCTTCTTTATATTTAGTCTAAATCTGCCCTCTTCCAGTTTAAATCCATTACCCCTCATCCTATCACTACATGCCCTTTTAAGAAGCCCCTCCCCATCTCTCCTGTAGCCCCCTTTCAGCACTGGAAGCGGCTCTAAGGTCTCCCCGGAGCCTTCTCTTCTCCAGGCTGAACAACCCCAACTCTCTCAGCCTGTCCTCAATAGGGGAGGTGCTCCAGCCCTCCCCTGGACCCGCTCCAGCAGCTTGACGTCCTTCTTGTGTTAATCCTGTTACATTAAGAACAATCTGCCACTAAAACTGCTCAGAAGTTGAGACTTGTAAAACAAAATATTTCACTGAGGCCAGTGTGGATGTACAGTCAGTTTTGGTTGGTGCTTCTGGCAATACCTTTCAAGAGACCCAGAGTCCCCTGCACAACCAATGATTTGACCCCATTCTGCTCTGATGGACAGTAGGTTTGGAAAATCCCTCTACAGCAGGAGAATGTCTTTATGCCTATTCTTCCTTCACAAATTTGCTTCTACAAAATACTCAGGAAGACAGTACACTTTAAGACACCTTAAACATCCATCAAATAAATGATGATGTACAGAAACAACAAATAATTACCTTCAAGTGTTTCTCCCTCTCCAGAAAGGGCCTCTCCAGCTCCAGATGCATACAGGGCAGACACAGTCAATGCATACCTAGTGGCTTGATCTAAGCCTTTCAGCACTTTCGAGGTAGCGTCACCTTTCACAGTCACTTCCTTAGTTTCACCCCCTGCAGCCGGGGTGTATGTGATGAAGTACTGCTGCACTTTGCCAGGAGCAGCACTCCAGGACAGCTTCATTGTTGATGTTGTAGCATCAGAAACTCTCAAATTTCTTGGATTCCCTCGGACTGCACATGTGAAAAGATGTTGAAAACAAGTTGAAGCAAGCTTCATTTCTTGGGTTTATTTTTTAGGTTACCACAACATAGGACTTAATGCTGAAAAAATAATTCCTGACTGGCCTGCACTAACATTGCTACAGTACAACTTCACTGTAATCAGGATTGCACAATTCCATCCCCACCCTCCTGAGGCAAAAATGCCCAATAAAGTCTTTTTGCTCCTGTTCTTTTTTTTCCTGTTAAAACTACAAGCTCAATCATGGAACACTTGTACATACTAGCACCTGAATATATGCTCAACTTCAACACGCCAAGATTGATGTTGAAGCCACTGTCTGCAGAAACAAGTCAAAGATCTCCAATGAAATGTGAGATTAGCACAGTATTGTTCCCTACAGAGTTCTTTTTGATGATATTTTTTCTTGTTTCTAATATTTAAAAGCCCAGTGAGGTTTCACCAGTGATCAGGACACCCGCAATGTCTCTGTACTCTTTGGATTTTGTTTAATGAGACATGATACCTGTTACAGGATCATGAATTTTCATACAAGTTAAAGCTACAGTGATAACTTTAGTAAATTAAATTTTTCATTCATTCCTTGCCAGCCATTCAGGACAAAGTGCAAGCAGGGTCTGAATTTGCTGAAAATAAATATAATATATATCATCGACAACATGAAGAATCATGAGGACAGTGAATTAAACATACAAGTAGATTCTTCACCCAAGTCACCTTGCCATATTAGGTGTTGCAGGTTCAATATACTCTATTTTAAAATGAAATATTACAATTTTGGTAAATAATACTGTCTTCAATTACCTCTCAACTAGGCTTGAGCAATTTTATAGTTCCCTGTTCATCTGGGATAACACATACAACCAAAATGGGTTATTCTCTTTTCAGTATGAATATGTCTGCATGCAGGGAGTTCTTCTCACACTTACTACACTCACAGCACTGGTTGTATACCTTCATCGGTTTTTGCATATCCATTCAGTGAACTTCCAGGCCCAGACTGATACTCAGGAATAACAGACACTTCGTATCTTGTATCTTGGATCAAGTTCTGCAGAGTGGTTGATCTGTCGTTGGCTGAGACAGTCACTTGTCTCCTTTCTCCTCCAGGAAGCGGTCTGTACACAAGCCTGTACCGTAGGACATTTCCCGGAGCTGGAGTCCAGCCAACTACAAAGCTGTCAGTAGTTTCATCTGTTATCCTTAGGTTTCGAGGAGCACCTTTAACTACAAAAAATATACACATATAATTTGTAAACATTTGCTTTCAATCAAGTAATATCTGAAGTGAAACCATTGCAACCATTCTGTTAACTCATCCAGTTTACCAAAACAACAGCTTATATTGCCCTCTCATTGTTTCGAGGTACACAAACCACTAGTCTTTTCTGAAAATTTCAGGCCAGTCTTACAAAAAAATTGTCCCCAAAAGTACATTAATCCCAGTTAACACACCTGCTTCTGAAATTTAAGACAGTCTGACTGTGTTTAGCGGTAACAACAGAAGTGTAAGGGGCATTCATTTATCGTTGGGAAATTTCTGAACACAGCAAAACACACAGGTTTCTTTGCTGTGGCCATTTGCTCATGCACTTCCAAGTTAGTTGTCAAATACATTTACAGATAGTTGTCAGATACACCTGACTACGCGCAGGCAGCTCTCCTGTTTTAAAGAAACAACAAAGGTAAATGCAACAGAAAAAAAAAAAAAAAAACAAAAAAAAAGAAAAAAAATAACAATTTTAAAAAAAAAAAAAAAACTAAAATCACCAAAACAATTGCTTCTTTAAGTAAAATTATTCATTGCAATATGAGTTGAATCTAATGTTTAAGAAACGCTTCTGAGTTAAGTCTCAAACTCAAAAACAAGAAGCATCTGTTATCCCAGAAATGAAAGCCCATCCACCTTAGAGGGGTCACCTGGGACAAGTCAGACTGCCCCCTGTACCACAACATCATCAATCAAAACATAAAGAAGGGCTGTCATCATAAGCGACTCCCTTTTGAAGGGAACTGAGGGCAGATATGCTGCTCGGACCCATCCCATAGGGAAGTGTGGTGCCTGCCCGGGGCCTCGGTGAGAGATGTTGCTAGGATCATCACTCGCCTGGTAAGACCCCCCAATTACCACCCTTTACTGGTTTTTCATGTTGGCAACGACAAAATAGGTAAAAGAAGCCCAAGGGCAATCAAAAGGGACTTTAGGGCTCTGGGGAGACTGATTAAAGGATCGGGAGCACAAGCAGTGTTCTCCTCTCTCCTCTCGGTTGGAGACTGGGACCCCGACAGAAGGAGGAGAACAGGTGGGCTGAACGAATGGCTTCGGGGATGGAGTCACACTCAGGAACGCTGTCACCTTGGGCAGCAGTGGGGGAAAACCCCAGATTTGTCCCAGAGGTGTTAGGAAGGGCTCCTCCAAGAAGGTAATGTTTATTAAAGCTATTGCTTCTCCTGCCCCTTACGATCATAAGCTATATATTCTATCAGCCAAGAATTTTTCTGTTTTCCTAAGGGAAAGTTATGTGTGGCCAAAACATTCTGACTGGTATAGTCATGGAAGTATGCACACCAGCAGTGAAACCTGGATCTTCCAAACTTAACACCCAAACTAAGCTATTTTAAAAATGTGTATTTCTACCAGTCCTGAGAGGAAAGAGCAATTAACAAATTCCATGCTGTTGCTCCCTTGGAATCATTTACATCACCAAAGGTCACAAATGACAGCATGGAATAATGAAAAAGTGTGGATCAATGTTTTAAAAAACATGATTTATTCTAAACTGAGTATTTAACTACTGGAACAGAAAATCAAATTTACTGTCATTCTTCTCCTTTAAATCAGTGGAAGTGCATCGTGGCAACACTACAAAGAAAAAGTACAGCTACCATGCTTAAATTTACAGCCACTGATCGCACAAACTCACACTGACATCAATGGAAGTTCTGAATCTGTAAGAGTTACTGGATCAGACCCATGACGTTCTGATGAGAAAGAGCTGACCAAAACCTCAGCCCCCTCTAAGCCTACGGTATACAAAGCAGAATTCCTATTAATGTAAGCTGGATGTAGACACAGAAAATTACACAGGTACATGCTTGACTTTAAATGTGTTAAAGTCAACATGCATTCCTGCAGAGTCATAATTATTAAATAGAATAGTCCAGTTGGAAGGGACCTACAACGATCATCTCGTCCAACTTAAATATATATTAAGATTAATACATGCCAATGAATTTATTATTGACAATACAATACTTCACTTGAAAATAGGTAGAATTTCAAATTCTCTGCAGAGAAACACAGCATCCACCCAACTTTCAAGGAAAATAAAATCCAATCTTAACAATTTAATGATAGCCTGTTATTGAAATTTTCTATCTGTACTAAATGCATTGAGAGACAATAATGTTTATTCTCATCCCGCATACCTGCACCGTTCCTCAGCCTCAGCTGGCTGTTCCACATGCACCCATTCTCTCAATTAAGCAAATTCTTATTCGAACGTACGACTCTCTTGTGTCTGAGAATAACGGGAAGCCTACCTTCTAAGGTGGTTTCCTCTCCATCCAAGGGAGGACCATCACCATCTTCATATTCAGAAATCACACTGACTGCATAAGTAGTTTCAGGGAGCAAGTTGGTGAGAACCGAGCTAGTACTTGAAGCTGGTACTGAAACAATGAATTCATCTCCACCGACTGCTACTTTATATTTAATGAGATAGGACAAAACCTCAGACCCAGCAGGAGACCAGCTCACTTTGAAACTGTCGGATGTTACATCAGAAAAGACCATATTTTTTGCAGGTACATAAGCTGTATGGAAATAAAAATGCACAGAAGAGGCATACTTGATATTTTTTTAACACAAAGTCTCTAAAATAAATGAAAAATGTCCCTCAATAACTTGATTTATTCTAATTGAACAGATATTTTGTTGCAAAAAATTTCTATACTTGCTTATAGAGATCAAATTTAATTAAAATGATATTGAGGTTGTCTCAAATCATGTGACAATGAGAAGTGCCAACTCAGCAATTTCTAGATCAAATGAGAACACTCCATCTAAAAAATGTACTTATGAAACCTTAAGTTAGAATCTGATAATCAAGTTGGGTTCCCTCTTTCATATGTCCTATGAACAGCAATAACATTATGGCCTCAATGGGAACTAAGAATCCTTGGGGTTTCGTAGGTCTAGATTAAAAACAGGGCAAAATAAATCCCAGTATTTTTTTCAGGAATGGAGTCAAAGGGGAAACAAGGAACTTGACACGAGGCACAGACACAAACCTGACATCCTGGGCTTGTTTTGGTTGGCCTAGCCAGCCTAACAGTGGGGATGAGACCTCTAAAACAAAGGCTGCTTTGCTGGTTTGTTCCTCAAAGCTATCCTGAAACAAAAGGCTTCTTTTCAAAGAGAGTGGGGTTTTCAATACTGAGGACTATTCAGTGTTCGTGTTCTGCTAAACATAGGGAGAGATACTGAGGGTGCAACTCATCACAAGCAATTTTAGCTGACCAAAAGTTGGTCATTTAGAAACGCTTTAAATATTATACATTATCCGAGCCCAACAAATTTGGATGCATATGCTACTTCATTTCATTCTTTACAGCTGGACTGAGATTAATATCACCTAGCATCTGCTGTCTCAAATTGTCTTGTCTAAGCCCATTTCAGAGGCCATTCATTCTACCCTAAAAATTAATCAAATCACCCTCTGGAGAGGTCAGCATTGCTCCATTGCCTTTGAAATTCTAAAAGACAAGCTTCCACTAGCTGCCTCATTTTTGGACAGCTAAAGAGAATAGCCTTAGTAAGTAACTCTTTTACTCAAGATACTGAGTGTAAAAGCAGAGCAAATCCACCAGGTCATTCCAGATAGACACACACTTTAATAACTTTCTAGGTACCTAGGAGAGAAGAGGAAAAAATATATTTCTCCAATAATGTTTTCATTTCCATTTCTCCATTAATTTCCCCTGTTGCTTTTAGTATGTTTGAAAATGAGGATCAGATCCCCAGTTAACAAAATTATCATTCATATATGGACAATTTCATCAATATCAACTCTTGAGGCAACTACAAGCACAAACATTGGTTCAGGCCTTTTTTCATTGCATTTTCTACATTTCTCTAAGTAATAGTAGTTACTTACATTTTTTCCTTATAGCAGCCAGTTCCTGCTCAATTCGTAGGCAAACAGACTGTGTAAGTTCAAACGATATTCTCTGAAAAGCATCAAAATCTTCCACTGTGTAAACATGGGTTTCAGCAGGAGGCGACGCAATTGCTTCTAACTCTGTACGCACTGCATCCTTCACACCAACCGCAAATATTTCTACATCTGCATCCCTCAGCTTTATTGCAGGTTCTTTAAAAGCATCTGATGATTTTCCATCAGTAATAAGAATCATGACTCTTGGTACATTTGGTCTGGATCCTTTGCTGGTAACAAATACTTTCTCTCTCACATAGGTCATCGCTTTGCCTGTGTTGGTAGATCCACCTCTGTAGGGGAAGGTGTTAATAGCCTGAATTATGTCTTCCACTCTGTTGTATCTGTTCAAAGAAAACTCCATATGGGGATCTCTGCTGTACTGGACAAGACTTATCTGTACTTTTCGAGGCGATATCTCAAAGCTTTTAACTAACACTTCCAAAAAGGCTCTTACTTTAACAAAATTGGCGATACCAATGCTGTAGGAACCATCCACTAAAAACACAACATCAGCTTTTACATCCACACCTCGTGAGCATTCTGTAAAGAAAAAGAATTTCCACTATGAACAGACAATCAATAGCCACAGTATTACAGTTGCATCTGCAGCATACCTGGCTGCTTCTAAAGGAAATAAACCATTCTAAGCAAAGCTGTTTCTCATAAATAATAAAGGTATGATATTAAAACAAGCATCAGAAGTTTAAATAACAAAAAAAAAAGTGAAAATATGTGAAAATAACATGGTAGCTCCTAACTCACCCACTTGAACTTTTACAGGCTGTGTTTTTTCCATTATTGTTATTGGCTCACTGGGGGTAAGCCCTTTCATTGCATAAACATTAATTTGATACTCTGTGTCTGGAGAGAGATCTTTAACATTCAGAGCAGTAGTCTGAGGACCCACACTTAGTACATGCTGTTTTCCACCAGCTATCATTGGAATGAACTGCAGCCGATAGCCAGTAATTTGGCTTGTGGATGGATCCCAAGTGATCCTAACAGATTTTGAGGAGATCTGAGTGGCTACCAGGTTTGAAGGAGGCTCCACCACTGAAAGAAATCAAAAGCAAACCCAAAATATTAATTACCATTATAAACATATTTTCTTGCACATTTTTCTTTCTGGAATAAATTTAGTCATCTTTCCTGAATCTTTCCTAAAAATCACATATTTTAGCATAAATAAACACAAGTGAATTAATTACAGGACAGTCCAAATAGGGCATCAGTGAGAGGGTAGAAATATGAACAATGCATTTGTGGTCCCCTGAGTGTAGTAGAAATTCTGGGAGAAAGGCTCTCTTGCTTTAATACTGTTTGAACCAGAAGTGAAAGCTACATCCACAAAAACACACTAGAGAGTATGAACAAATGCTGACCTGAGCAGAGCACTATGACAGTGGAGTCATCTCTGCTGCCATTTTGGCCAAAGAATAACTAGTTACTTAGAATCTTACAGGGCCAGAAAGCTGCAATGACACAGCTTGACGTCTGTGTTTTCTCAGCATTCTCCAGTTTTCATTCCTTGGTTCTTAACCTATTACATATTCTGCCCCTTTGCCAAGTAGTTTTTTTTCCTTTTAGTATATTTTTCCATAGAAGTGATGCCTGTGTCCAAGCTGAACGTATGAGACTCTGATAACTGCACATCACTGTGTTACCCATGAAACTATGGAATAATGGAGCTATTCCAAATCTACCACGTCACAAGTTCTGTTCTCCTGTGCTTAAATGCAGAAAGCAGAGACCTTTTATCCACACTTGCTAAAGTAGGCAACACATAAAACTCTAGAAATAAAGCAAAGCAAGTTGGGATAGTCCCTTAAATATGCACCAGAATAAACTGCAGTCAATAAATATGTGTGTGTATATATATATATATATATAAAATTATCTCACCTTCTTCTCCACTAACCAGTTCACCTAGTTGTTCATCAACACCAGAGCACACTTGCAAGATAATTTCATTCTGTATATCCACAATTCCATCAAAATTAGCCACATTGAACACATGCTTCAGTGAAGGCTGAGATGCAATTAACTTGAGTTCCTTTGCATCTGCTGCTTTGATTCCTAGAAGTTGCAATAGAGAGGACTGCATTAAGTGGCCATAAAATACAGACACCTGCGAAAGTATTCATAAAGTATCAGAACATTCTGGGGTAAAGCTGAGTTTAAACCAGTTCTGTCTTCTATCATATTGATAACCAAACTACAAAATTTGATTAATGCAATGAGGTGACATACTCAATTTTTAACCTAAGAAAATTACGTCACGTGTTCAATAAGGGCGAGGCTTAATCTCCTCGTGAGAGCTGCAGAATCACTATCAAGTTAACATAACTGGAGGGTTGCAA
>VZTO01021946.1:43088-74229 GCA_013400615.1 Syrrhaptes paradoxus | reverse complement strand
CAGGTTACAAGCGTGAAGCTTTCTAGTCCTTCTCCTTGCCGTTGCTGGGAATGCTATCCATGCAGTGTAAATTACTGGGCATATCTGGCTGTGAACAGAGCATTTTTTTTCACAGACAATGCTGAGTAAATACTTTTTTGACATTGAATCAAAGTCCACTGTGAAATGGCCCCCAGCCTCTTTTGGGCTTTGCTGTGGTGTCCTGGTGGTGAAGTGCAGTGGGCTCTCGCACAGCTCGTATAGCCTTTAAAATAATAGCCACACAGGCAAAGTATGTTTAAAAGACGTGTCTGCCTTCCAGGTGCTGTGTTCACATTTAAAAGGTCACGAATTCTAGAGGTTTTGAGTTTTGAGTGCTCTTTTGGTCTTGATTAATGTGTACATTCCTCTAGGGTCAAAATCAAACCTGTTTTTCCTGAATGAATGGTGGGGAAGAAACACTCAATTCATAGAAATTCCAGCATCAATTCACTATGAACTCCTTCCTTATTAGTGACATGGTAAAAGATCAAAGGGCTACTGATGTGTGTTTCCCAACCGGTTTTTGCTGTAATAAGAATAGATGTAATGAGTGTTACAAGAAATTTTTTAAAGGAACACTTTGTGTAAGTTAGTTTTATTGTGAAAAGATCTGTCTTTGAAAAATAATAGAATGTGAGTTTGTTTTATGGTGAAAAGATCTGTCTGAAAAATAACAGAAATCCCTCATTGTCCAGAAAAAGGAGGAACTTTGGAGCCTGCAGTGTCTTACATTTCATCTCTCTGTTTAAAGCTTCACACCGGTGACTGGTGACATTTATTTTGCTCTGGTTTAACACATGCTTCCTTTCTATCTGCCCATCAGGAATCAAAGCAAATCCAGATGGCTCAAGAACAGATGGCTTATGGTTTAAGAAGCATGGGTCAGATTCAGCCATACATCATACCAAGTTCACAGGAGTGCTCTTCTTGCTTCTAGAGATTTTGAGTTCCTGAATAATCATTTTTCTTTCTTTGCTATTGTCGGGCTGTGAAAGTTAACATGCATGAGAGAGTGAAACCAGAAGGTGATTGAAGAGGGAAAGTTCAACGTGGTCTATTCAAGGGAAAGGATACCTTTCTCATATCTTAAAAAGGCACAACGAAGTTGTTGCAAAGCCAGAGATCTGAGAGTTATTTCTGAAATCTTCTTGGCTTTGAAAATTGAACCAGGCTTCTGGAATAAGTTTGATAAGCAGTGCCGAAGACAGCCATGGTGTTGCTCGGGAAGAAGAGAAATAGGGATCTAGCAACATCACAACAACTTCCCTGTTACATGACCAGAAACGTAACGTGTCTCTTGCAGCTAGAGGAGACAAATTTTTGCCTGTGTCTAAATGCAGACCTGTTTGCAGCCACATAACTGTGAGACAGAACATTAGCAGCCATTGCAGGACACTACAGTTACATATTATGGTAATGACTCAGAAAAAAAAAATATGTATTTCAGAGGTCTAGCAGACATCTCATGCTGACCACAGCAGACGAACTCATTCATGTACCCCAGATTTGTAGCAGGATAAGTCTAAGTAGGTCATCACTACTCATCTCCAGGGGATAAGGAAAGAACAGGACTTGATTAGCACAAGCTGTAGGACTACTACACATAATGTATGTACATGCTGCTAGTAAAGTGCCTTGTTTTTCAAATACATGTAAGGATGGAGTCCATGTAGTATTTTTTATTAGTAAATCCCAACTGTAATACAAAGTCAGAAGTATTATCCCTATAATACAGATGGACAAAGAAGCAGAGGGAAGTAAAACACTCTAGTCTTTCAAGATCATGGAGCAGAACATTATTTGAAAAAGAAGCCAGCTCTCTTAAGTCTTACTTCAGTGCTATGTTTATAGGCCATAAAAAGGAGTGAGTGCACTTTTTAAATTCTCAATATCTGTTGTCGAAAGGGAGAGTTTTGAGAGGGGAGCTTAATGAGTCAGAAGATTGGAAGGTGATCCTACTGAACTAAAGTTTGCATATATTTGGCTTCTCTGCTTGCAAAACCTTTCTGTTATCTCCTTTGTTCTGGATTCTTCATTTAGAGCTTGGAGTAAAAAAACAACTGTTGAAGGATTTTGGAGATGGATATGTGTGAATCTTTCTGTATTCTTCCCTCATTCTCTCATGACGGGAAAAAACATAAATTGGGACATATCAATATGGTATATCCTTCCTACGCTGTGTATTCTGTTGTCATGTGGTATCACAGAATCACAGAACCGTTGAGATTGGAAGGCATCTCTGGAGGTCATCTGGTCCAAGCTCTTGTTCAAGCAGGTCCACAAAGGTTGTCCAAGACCATGTTCAGGCAGCTTTTGAATATCTCCAAGGTACCCTCACCCTCACAGTAATAAAAGTGTTTCCCAATGTTTAGGAGAGAATCTCCTGTGTTTCAGTTTGTGGCTATTACTTCTTGTACTGCCCCTGCACACCACTGAAAAGAGCCTGGCTCTGTCCTCTGTGCAACCACCCTTCAGATATTTATATTCATTGATGAGATCCTCCCTGTACTTTTGCTTCTCCAGGTTTAACTGCCCTAGCTCTCTTAGCTTTTCCTCATATGAGTGATACTCCTGTCCCTTAATAATCTTTTTGGCCTTTCACTGGATTCTCTCTAGCATGTCCATGTCTCTCTGGTACTGGGGAGCCGAGAGAAGACCCAGGACTCCAGATGTGGCCCCACCAGTGCTGAGTAGAAGGGAAGAATCACCTCCCTCAGCCTGCGCGCAATGTTTTGCTCAATGATGCCCAGGACACCTTTGGCCTTTTTTTCAACAAGGACTCATTGCTGGCTCATGTTCAACTTTATGTCCACCAGGAGACCGCAGGTCCATTTCTGCCAATCTGGTTTCCATCTGGGTGGCCCCCAGCATACATTGGTGCCTGGGTTTGTTCCTCCCCAATTGCAGGAATTTCTGCTTCCCTTTGCTGAACTTCACGAGGTTCCTGTCAGCCCATTTCTCCTACCTGTTGACTTCCTTGTGGATGGCAGCATGATCTTCTGGTGTATCAGCCCCCGCTCCCAGTTTTGTGTCATCAGCAAACTTGCTGAGTGTACATTCTGCCCACTCTGCCTTATCATCCAGATTCTTAATGAAGATGTTAAACAGGATTGGACCCAGTAGTGTCCCCTGGAGTACACTGGTAGTTATTGGCCTCCAACTAGACTTCATGCCACTGTTTCATGTTTTTATTATGTCTGTATTTCTTTTTTTACTTTCCTCTAGACCTTATACTAACAAGGAAGACTTAAGAAGAGAAAGCGGGTGGAAAAAAAGCAGCTCCCATATAGAAACTGAACATGAGCAATTGAAAGCGAATACTATATTTTAGAGTGAGGGCCAGACTAGCCCATTTTAGTACTAAAGACATAATGAGGATTATTTAGTTGCATCGGGGTCTAAACTGAGCTTGAAAACCAAGCCTCTGATGTTAGTTTTTAGACCCAACATTGCCTTGCTACAGCCTCTTATCTGACTGAACTTTACAAAACCATCTTATCTGGCAAGAAATGCAAGGAATAATATTAAGTCTCTAATGGTTCAGTTTCAGAAGTCTTGCTCTTGTTGTACATATAATCAGCACAACTGTGACTACCGGCTATTGCCCTCAGTGCATTTTTTTTCTCTAAAATACATAACCAGAAGAAATGTTCATCTGCTGCAGAAAGGCTTGATGCTGACATGACATGGATTTCCAGGAGCAGACCTTGTAGAGCAGCATGAGAAATTTGTTCTACCTAACTCTAGCTAATATTCTCAGTCTGCTGGTTATTATAAGATTTCTAAGATTTTTAAATGTCATCTCAACAATAAATTAGACCAGAGAGAGTTACAAATCCCTGTATGTTCTCCCTTCCTCTCTGCCAGTCATTTTCAACAAGCAAAATTAAATCCTTCCAGGTAACAATTGTAACGTATTACATCCACTTTGCATAATTTACTAGAAAAGATGTAGAGCAATGGAAAATAAAAAGTCCAATGACGGCATCATCCAAAACCCCTCCAAAACTTATACTACAAACTGATTTTAAAGTATTCCTGTTGTCATTGCAGACCTTTAAACCTTTTGTGATGAAATAGATCAACTCAACAAGCACTTTATTTCCTTTGATATTTCCTTAAAAGAAAGTGAAATATTAGTGATAATTTTAGTCACAGATAATATAGTCAGAGAGACTCTTATGATGAGATAATCTGACCTTTTGGATGCACAAGATGTGGAGTTTTCCTTGTAAATTGAATTGGAACATTCCTGGTGTGGTAAGTCTACACTGAAAGAGGATGTATGGTGCAGGGTTACCCTAACCAGCTCTAAACAAATTAGCCTGGCTACCAGCTGCTGTGTAACTATGTTAGCTGAGAGCTCCACCAAGGCTAATGAGTTCTGCTGAGAAGCAGGCAGCATTAAATCAGGTAAAGCACCCTGCTACTGTGGTATTCTCTTACTCTTAATTTCATAATTTGGCTATTGTACTGACTTTCAGCAGCTAACGATCTGTTCTGTATATTTTCATTATTGCTTGTATGTATTCAGGCTTTGGAAATAAAGAATTCACAATCAAATATAACTCTACTCTGTGTATTTATGTATATGATATAATAACAGATATAATGAGGGATATAATGAGCAGAATATGTTTTATTTTAACAGTTATTTATCTCAGTGAAAGCAGTTGCGCTTCATGTGAAGGGAAATACAGAACCTGGATTTACCTCTCAGAATATTATTGAAAATAATGTGGAATTCTCTGGCAAACTCGCAGCTTCCATAAATACACTTCCTAATATATTTCTCAATGACTGACTACAATTTTTTGGGGGCAAGAAAAGATTAAGTAAAGCCTTTTTCATTCTAAGGTTTAGTCTGTCAGGGAATTGGGAATAAGAAGCCATTACTGACTTACAAGCAGATGCATGTTGTAACCCTGCTGTACATACAGCTTGGGGACATTGCAAAAAGCCGAATTTTCCATGGGATGTTGGATACTGAGAGAGAGTAAAGTGTGCTGCAGATCTTCCAGGCTATTATTTGGGTTTCTTTTGCAGCTTGTTGCATCGCTTCTATCCTAGCTTTTTATTCCAGTTGAATGGCAAAAGCTACATCTGTGCCAAAGATCTAGCGGAAATGTCTTTTTTGAACTTTTGCTAAAAGTGGTAAAATCCAGTGGGTCCTGTATCCTGTGCAGGTCGCAAATGAAAGCCGTTTAGTAGAAACTTTGTGGAGACTGATGCATACATAGATGCCATTTTTAAAGGGAAGAGCCTTTAAACTACAAACATTTTAAAATAATTTTATTAGTATTTGATTTCTCTGACTTTAAAGTTTTTGGAAAATATTTTGGGGATCAGCAGGATGGAAGCATCTGTATGGAACATGATTTTCCTAGAGCTGGTCTAGTCTATATATTCTTATTGAGCATATAGATCTAGCCTACAGATTCTCACAGAAAATGTCATTGACCATAGGAATGACCAATATAAAGGACATTCCTTTAATATCCTCCCCTCTTACACACACACATATCAGAAACAAAAAAAACCCCTGCCTATTACAAAATATATATTCTTCTCAGTAACAAGAAAGGAAGAGTTAGGCCATGAGAAATATTTATTTTTTTCTGTTTTTTACTAGGTGCACTGAGATACTAAAGTGACAGTGGTCAAACAGGGGCCCTGCTAGATGTAACTGAATAGTTGGGGACAGACAGACTTCTCTACCCGATGGCTTAATCCCCACAGCTACTAAACATTTGGCCTTATGACAAAATCTGAAGCTGTATGGGTGTTATATGCAGAAACATAACACTCCGTGTCTTCTCTGCCTCAAAACAAAAAAAAATCTACTTATATCTAAAGACAAAAACACACTGGCATGCATTTGAAACTGAGTGCTGAAAATCACTAGTCTTTTGGAAAATGCAATTATGTGCATAGAAAGTGCGTGGGAGTGTAAGAGCTTGAGAGACAGAGCCACATGGCATGGCTGTTTGCAAGTCCTACAAACTTTTGTCATTTGAATCCATTTTAATTCCCAGAAACTGTTCTCCATAATGTGTCACCTACTCTGGGCATCTCCAATTTGTCAAATCGAAAACACCACCAAGATTTCCATTTTTTAGCTGATATTCAAAGAATGGGTGTTGCATTACCTTCTTGTCCGGAACAGTCAGATGAATAACAACTTTCTGCACTGCAGCTTTTTTAACTTTATCACAATAAACTGCAGTGAAATAATATAATTCTTTTATTGAGATCTAGCAACTTATGTGTTGAAGTGTTGAGAATAGACTAGTAAGTTTGTGTAGAGGAACCATAATAACCAGCCATTTAGCTGTGGAAACTCAAAAGTCGCACAAGGTGCAGAACACAGCCCTGCAGTCCTTTGTCAGGTCTGGTACCAAGTTAAGCTTAAGCTAATACCTTTTAGAAAGACATCCTCTAACAGGTTGAAGATTTCAAGTGCAAAAAAATGTCACACAGCCTTTCATAAAGTCTTCCAGTGCCCAATTATGATCTCCTTTCCCTCATTGAAGATGACTGCAGTGGAATTCCTATTATCCATATTGTTGTCTCCTAGAATAACAATGCCTTATAGAATAAGGAAAAACCAAACTATCTCTCACTCCTGCATCAGAAATTCTTCAAGTTCTGCATAATTTTATAAGTGCCCAGATATTTTAGTGATGGGCATGTCATAAGTATCCAGAGAATGTTTCCAAGGCGTATCCAGCATATCTGTACATATGACTGCGGCATATGCTAGCAAGCTTTCCTGGCTAAATGTAGGTAGCACAAGCAATAGTAACAATGCAAATGTGTTGGCACAGGCTTTGTCCAGGCTTTCCCATTACTGAGAACACATACCCTGGGGCTCTGCAGAGTCCCTCTGCTGGATGCCAGCCCAGATGAAAGCCTGTACCACTTTATCTCACTGCTGTTGCTGCACAGGCTGCTGATGGTGGAGGGATGCTGGGCCAGGCTAAGGCTGCTCTGAACTTTGGTCAAAAGTCAGCGGTGGCATAGAGGGTCCCCAGAGGTTCAGAGCACAGACAATGAGCAAGCAGTCTTGTTCTGGGAACCTTGCTCACTGCCTTTAGCAGTGTAGCTGAAATAACCAGCACTGATGACTGGAAGGAGAGCTGGGAAGTGACCAGCTTCGTCTCCCTCCTCTTCCTCTTGTCTGCTTGCCACTGCTTACTTAGCTTTCTCCTGGTGGAGGAAAAACATGGACTCATGAAAGGGCCCTCTCTTACTGGGGTGACTGGGAAACTGACTGCTCAGGTGGTATGTGATGCTGCTGGTGCTGCCCTTTCGGCTGGACTTGGAGACATGTTAACTCTCATGAAAACTGGAAGAGCTCTTTCTCTTGCTTTTAAGACTGATTTTTGCCCTAATCTGCAGCCCACTGCTAAAGTACACCTTGCCTAACCCTAAACATGCTGCATGCCACAATCACACCTTATTTTGCCTTTTGTGGCAAAATGAGGTAGTGTCACGCTCTGAAGCAGAAAGACCTGTGCCTTGTGCACAAGGAGATTCTTACCTCTACATTGCATTGAAGGAAAATTAGATTTACAGTGTTGGTTACATTAACTGTTGTGAATGTAAAGAATGTTTGAGGGGAATTTAATAATTAAGCTGATTTCAAGAGCCTATCAACAAGACTGTTTGCACTTCAACTCCATAGCAGAGCCTCTTGAGTAGAGAGTGTTCTCAAATACACAACGAAGTTGACAGATGAAATTACTATAGATTAAAACAAAGTAGGCAATAAAAATGCAAACACTCTGAAGCATTTTAATAAGAGTACACTAAATCACCCTCAAACTGCATTCAGCAACGCATGCCATGGGGATTTGGGGCTGCCTATCCAAACTGTCCTGTGCAATATTGCCTTCTCCTTACCTTCTCTATAAGGAGGTTTAATCTTTGCTGAAAGGTTCAGATTTGACACTAACTCCTCCTGTATGTTCCCTTAGGTTACTCTGAAGATGCCCTGTATATTTAGGCCTTATTAGACATGGACCTTGACCTGAAGTAATTTGAAATCAACTGCAGTCTCTGGAGCTGGATGAATGTTTGGCAAAATGGTAGTAGGCTACACAGCTCAGTCACTGTACATTGATATAATGCACACCACCTTATTGTCAAGGTATTGAGGTATATTGCATAGAAAACCATGAGATATTTATTTTGAGTGGGCATTTTAACAAATTATTTTGCATTTTGAACACTTGCCAAACTCTCCTTTGGCTCAAAACAGTGTAAGCTGTTTTGGCTTTGCTTATAGGCTCTTTGGCAGCAGGTTTTTTTTCATTTATTTTTTTCACTGAAGGCAATATCTGATCCATTTGTGATCTTTAACAACAGTCTTTGAACAGAGCTTGCTCTTTATTTCTCTAGCAAATCGTGTACAAATGATTCCCCTTGATTTCTAATACTTCCAGCACACAAAAGTGTTAATTGTCTAACAGCACAGCACAAATACGGAGAGCAGTTTTGTCAGAAATGATCACACCATTTCTTTCTTTATTCATTTGCTGGGTGCTTTTGTTAGCATCTGGAGGTGAGTTCCTTCAACATATTAGGAACCAGCAGTCATGCTGAGCAAAGCGATGACTCAGTCAAGCCCTGAAAGGTTCCTGCAGAGTGACCATATCTGCTCACAGCCATCACAGCCATCAATGGCAGAAAATGAGCTAGAAAATGCACAGGCCAGGTTCTCATGCCAGCCCATGCAGGGCCTTGCCACCTGTCTTATTCTTTAGGGCAGTATTTCTCAAACCAATAGCTAGAAGGTGGTCCGCAAAAGGACTGCAACGTTTTAAATGCTTCATCCCCACTCTTACTTTCATGCCTTCCAGAAGGAGGCAAACTTTCAGGCAACCTGTTTTGACTGAATGTTTTTGAAATATCACAAAAACATCCTAAAAAATTCTACTGGCCCTCAACAGGTTTCTGATAGCACCTGGTACGCTGATAGTATTGCTATATTTCAGGTGAAGCTACAGCTGAATTAGACTGACCTCAGTTGCTGGATCAATTACTGTAAAGCCTGAGCATGCCTCTTCTTTTGCTGATGAAGCAGCTCTCAAGATCATATTTGTCATAATCAGTGAAGCACAGATTTTGGAGCCCCAGTCTCCCTGTTTCCAGTTTGAGTGGTTCTTCAGGTTGCATATAATTCAAGTATCCTTACTTTTAGAGCTTACAACATTCAGAGCTTTTGATGCAACGTGTATGAGTCATGTATCTCAAAGTCTTTTTTTCTGGGGATTCTAGCCAAATAAGGAGATCTCTCTTCTTCTACTTCTCTTTTTTTTTTTTTAAATTTTTTTAGTTTTGTGCCTCTGTAAAAAGATGAGTCAGTATCTGAAAGAAAAATGCCATAAATTTGAAACTTTGCCCTCAGGTGAATCTGTTCCACTATTGAAAAGTCTTGTGCTTTTAATTGTTTAAATAATAGAGTATCTGAAGGCCTGCATTTTTCTTGAAAATGGGATAAAAACATTTGGTGTCAACACTGATTCAAGAAGTTCCAGAATGTGAAATAACTCACAACAATACAGGAAGAGGAGAGAGGAGCAGAGACATGAGAGTGCTCCATTATAACAGAGATCACTTCACTTGCAGGTTGTTGAAGGACACTGTCTGAAAAAGAGAGAGGAAGTTCCAAATTTGTTTTGCAATACTATGTCTGAAAACCAGAAGTTATTGTTTACCTCATATTTCAAATAAATGTAATGATGTTTTCCCTGCAGCCATGATAATAAAGAATCCTTAAAAATATTGATTAGTCAGAGAAGGACAAAACCAGATTGAGGTAGTGAAACGCAGAAGATAATAAGAATTGCTAGTCAAAGAACATTTCACACCTGATAATCCTGTTTTGTTCAATAAAAGTTCTTGCAGTATGTCCATCATCACTTGATAATGGGAAACCAAGTCAAAGCGAAAATTTCAGGTTTCAAATAACTAGTAAGTCTTCCCCATATTGTATAATAAAAAAGCTTTTTCTTCTCTTTTCACAGTTTCTTTATTTATATTGTGTAGTTATGGTACATTTGAAAAGAAGATGAGTAGCCAAGCTTTTAACACTCTAAGAACATGTTTACTTTTTAATAACAGTCGGACCTTATTTAACCATACAAAGAAAAAGATACAGAAAGAAATAATGCTGGACAATTTAATGTATTCACATTGGAAAATTAGGAGATCAAGGCTGGATATATATCTGTTTCTGGTGGGTCCAGACTTTCTGAAGGCAATGGGAGCTCTATTTGGACGTCAACACAAGAAAGCTTGAAGTATTAACTGAGCCAAATGTTTACCGGCATTAACATATAGGTGTGAATTTTTTATTCCGTTTTCATGTTAAATCTAAAATTGGGAAAGGATCTATTTTAGGTTACTCTTGTCAACAAAATATTATTAAATATGTGAATCTCTGAATAAGTTTTGGAAACACTACCCTTTATACTTGGTAATTTGCCACACTGTGTGTTTCAGTATTTGAATTAAGTTCAGCAAACATATGAAGTGGTAACACATCCTATACTTAACAAAAGATAGACTTCCACTAAAAATAAAATTGGTATGATCAAGATTTTTTATAATTAAGGAAAACTTCTACAGATACTGTTTTGATGGAAGGTATCACTTGACTATGAGGCTTCACTTCTATCTAACTGCTTCTTTCTACACATTCCTCTACCAAGCCACCCACCCATCCATTCTCGCTCTTTCCTTCATTCTGGGCACTGTCCTGTAGTTCCAAAGGATGTTGCAGTCATTTGGGGTGATGTAAACTGGTCACTTATGAGAGCAGCTGTCAAGCTGTAGCTGCAAAGCTTCTATAGTGGTTATAGACAGATGTCACCTGGAGAAAGACTGGGATCCAGCAAGTCTCCTCAGCAATGCAGTGTGATGTTAAACACAGTTATAACAAACATGTAAGGGCTGCTCATTAAAGCAGCACTATACAGCTTCTGGTTTTAATTCAGACAAATGCAGTTGATAGTAAATGGGCAGCAGTCTCAGTAAACCAATAAGCCAGGTTCAGCCTGAGGATGGATTGCAGCCCGGTTGCATGTCAGATGTGAGTGAGTGAAAAAATGCACAAGCGGCCAAGAGCTAAAATTCGAACTATCCAATATTTAAGGAGATGAGGGCTAACTGTACACAAAGGGACAAAGGAAGAAGAGGCTGTCAAGTGGGGAAACAACTGGACTGCTCTTGTGAGCTGCACTTCTTGCCAACTCTGAGGTGTCCATCTCAAAAGTGTAGGGCAGTTGTCAAGAAAGCCATCACCATAATATTCTGGGACAGCAAACCAATTTATTTTCCCCTAGTCTCATTCTCAGAAATGGCTGAACCTGGTTTTGGATGAAATTTTAAAACCACATGCCCACAAAAACAGCCTAAAGTAGATATGCAGCTTAGGAAGTTTCAGCACAGGTGACTTAAATTATGTTTAAAAATTGTAGAATAGGCTCAAATGCTTTGAATGCTAGGAAACGACACTCTCTCCACCAATATTTAAATAGGATTAATTATATTGCATTTCCTGTGTAGTTGGCCTGTGGTTCATATTTGTTGATACTCCAAGCAATGCATACAATAGGGCCTTGAATGACTTCTTTAAAAATAAGTTTCTTCCCTGGTAGGTAACTAAAAAAACAATTTGATGTTTATTGTCTATCTTGAGAGGAAAATTGAACAAGTGGCAGGTATAAATTTTTTACTTCATTCATATTGAAAGATGCTCTGTTCCAATGTTGATAAGAGTTGAAAAAGAACTTACGCATTTTTTTTTTCACAGAAATTATGCTTCTTTTCACTTCTTTTTCCTTTTAGGTTCTAGTTGCCAGCTCTGGGAATTCAAGCAGCGAATCAGGCTGGGGCTTAGTACATCCTCGCAAGTACAAGGCTGTGCAATTCAGATTGTCTCCTCATTACACATGGGCAAGTCATGCTCTCAATTATGAGAAAAGAGTGCCACAGAAAATGTAACATCAAGCTGCTACGAGTAATCAGATTAATCAGTGCTGGAGGCAGTCAGTGGTGACTCAAAGAAAAAGAAGCAGTGTACATGGAGAGTCTTTCCACAAAAGTGCACATGTTCCTTTTTATCTGCATGTCTGTGGATGGAGCCATGTATTTATATAATGAAAGATGATCTATTTCATGAGTTGTATCTAGCCCAGAGCCAGGAGGATAGAAGCAGAGGAATGGAAGAGAAAAGTAGCAGTGAATCTATAAAGGGTCCCCCTGCTTCCCAGCCAAAATTGCCTGTAAACTAGGTAACTGATACACCACACTTACCATTCTACCTAGCAGTGTCTTACTCCTTCATCCTTGAGAAAACATATCATTAGCTCACTTCTCAAATATATAACCCCTGATTCTGCTATGGCTTTCTCATGCTGGACTCTACCTGTCCCAAAAATCAGCGCCACACTTACGGGCCTTAAAGAAAGTTTGCCTCAGAAGACTTTTGGGAAGTTATTACTCGTCATAGCTAGGGCAGGTAAATACACCAAATTGCTAAATTTAGATGTGGCAAAAGTGTTGCAGGTAGTGGTCCAAGGTTGCTGTAGTTCATCAGAGTCTTCAAATAACAACAAGATATCTATATGAGGCTAAATGCTTAATGTTTCAATACCAAGAGAATTTTCTGAACTGCTGTATTATGCACACTTGAATAATTACTTATAAATATAAATCACTATGGACTATTAGACTTTTGTTCTAATTCCTGCTGAAATCACTCGCTGAATGAATGAATCCTTCACATGATGAGGAGGTGGTTTTGGTAAAACCGATGCCGAAGTGGCCTGTGACTTCAAGCTGACTTTGTGGAAGAAAATGTTTACATGAAAATACAGGCCTAGGATAGACTTCAGTGTCACGGTAGACTTCAATTTCACAATAAAGTTAGTTAGAAAGTACCTTTGTGCTGTGATTTACTGAAAAGATCAACCTATGGCCTTCTATTCAGTTAGGTTGTGCCACATTGTTCAACTCAGTTTGAAAAGATAAAAATGTGAATCTGTTTTTATCCTGAGGTGAGAAATGCAGTTTAAGAAGCTGATGGATACACGACTACCATTCTCTAGAAATCCACAGTCACTTCAAATTTTTACTGTTGTGTGTTCAGATAACATATAATGTCTGGTATTTAAGAAAAGGCTAGGACTTCAGGCAGAGATATCCTAAATTAATGTTATTCTGAAGGTACTGGCAAGGAGATGACATACTGAGGGGTTATGTCAACATATATCTGCTTTGCTGATTAACCAGAGACTTCCTCCCAGGTAGAGTGGGTTCAGATTGTCAGCACTGGAGGTGAGAGGAAGGATATAGGTCTTGCCTTTCAGGTCAACAAACGGTCTCAAAACAAATGGGGTCCTAGGATCCAGCAATTGACTCCTTCTGAGACCAGGATTTGCAATATACATGTAATTCATGCCAGCATTTGCAGTTTTCCTGTGCTTATAGATACCTGCTGGCTCGAAACACTGGGTTTTGCTATGAATTTGTCATCTGATTGAAGAGGTCCATTCCTAACACCTACAAAACTGAGAACAAAATGTATTAAGGACTGCAAAGCCTTCTAAGAATGTTATCTTTCATATTTTATCTTTGTATTCCCACTGAGATGTAACATACTTTTGTTATTCTAGAGTGTGAAAAAATGTGTGTATGTATGCATGAGTATATGAAAGCATGTGAAAATGTATCAAAAGAATAGAGCCCCAAAGCTAAATCGAGCCTAAAGTCTGTCCAGCAAAATTACTGACTGGTTGGTTCTGTTTTCTGAAAGACTTCAGAGAGGCTGAGCCACCACCCAAGTGTTATGTCTCATTTGAACGTTTGTGCTGAGGTCTCATCTCTGTTCAGTGGGGAAGGACAGAGGAGACTGGCCATCCCAGAAAATAGCTATCTGAATGATGGGATATTAATATCTTTCAGACTGTGTCTCTTGAGTACAGAATAATTTAATTTCAGTAGTAAAATATACTGATGATATAGATGATTTCACTGTCCCATATAGAGTTTTCAAACTGGGCCTGAAACTCATTATCTGTATTTATACAAACACCAGTTTCTTTTTATTAACTAGTGAACTTCCAGTTTTCAGTCTTACAGTAGGACTTGTATAGATTAATTTTCTCTCGTGTCTGCCTGATGACTGGACTAACTGATGTAGTAACTCAGTGATTTGCTGACCTATTTTAGTAACTGTCTGTTTTAATCCTTAATTAGGGCTCAGTTGTAGGATTTAGTTCAGCATAACAGGTTACCCTGCATCACAGGAGCTCTGTTAGGTGTCCATATACCCACTTTTCATCAACAAGAATTCAAAATACTATTTTACCACCTTTCACTATCACATTACTTTCTACTGGCTTCTTTGCGAATCTGAGTGTAAATCATCAATTTAAGAGCTAGATCCCATAAAGTATTTAGCCCATGCAATATAAACATGCTAACATGGACCTTTTTAGTGTCCAGCTCTTGGGGTGGTGTCCAGAACCTTAAGTTTATGTTCCCTTTATAGTGCATGGGGAAAGCCAAGAAATGGCTTTCTGAAAAGCAGCCGTGTTGAGGATGGACATATCTGTGCTAGACCAGGACCTCTGCTGCCCTGTAATACTGATTAACTGAATTGTCATTCTGATGTCTGTCATGACTGAATGAAAGCATCTTGGGTGTTTACTTCTTTTTCATTTTCAGGGAAAAGTCATAGCATGATGTCAACTTCTTACAAAATGGATTGGGCTGCCAGATTGATAGTGTATTAGGGAAAAAAATGAGAAATGCAATCAAACCTATCAGGTCCAGAGAATGGATGCAATTTCTAGGTAAGTTCAAAATATATGTAGGAATCTGGGACTTGACTTTTGATCTTTTGTCTAGGGGAGATAACAGGAAAAAAAAACTCTTCCACCTGAATTAGGTCTTCATTTCCACCTAAAGCAAAAACTTCCTTTAAGGAAGGGTGGATGCACATGCAAGGTCCCAGTTCCATATGGAAATCCCTGATCTAGGGCAAGGATTCAGAAACATAAAATGAATGTTTATAATTTAAATAAAAAAATACCACAGAGCCCATGTTAATAAAAGATGAGCAAAATGTTTTTTCCCTTTCTGACACTATACTATGAATGAGTCTCGAGCTGTTGTAATATGAAGTGAGGAACAAACAAGCACAGATCATCCCAATGTATGGAAGCAAGACTGATTTAAATTTATTGAACATAATATCCTTTTAAAGTACAACCAAGTAAAGTCTATGTCTTGGTACGGTTTGGTCAAATTTTTGTTCAGTCTTCATTGACAATAGGTGACTAATCTATTGAGCATGCACAGAGATTCGTGTCTATAATTTACCATAAAGTTAATGGGAGTTCTTCTGGAAACACCCATGCGTCAGTGGGCTTGAATAAATGCTGACTGCTCATGACCTTGTGCAGATTCTTTAATACATAAGAAATACAGACAAGCATTTTATGCTTACTTGCTCATAGAAATGAGGTGGTTTCTTTTTTCCTTTTTTAATCAATATATAAAAGAAAGCAGACATACTGCCACCTCATCACCTCTGATTCTGTAGAGAATAATAAATGGAAAAAGATTTGAAATATACACACATCAATTGTTGGTGTGAGTCATCCTCAGGAATAATGGTGATAATGAGAATAGTCTATTGTGCATCTAACGTGACATCTCTATTTCTGAAGTAGGTTTTTCTTCTGCTTTTGGATTTTTTTTCTCTTTTCTTTATCTATGTGGACTTTACAATGGCTCTATCATAAAGTCCCTTTCTGTATCTGTTACAGAAAAAGTGAACAGAAGAAAAAAGAAAGATAAAATTCAGTATTTTAAGTATAATCCTGATGCAAACCCATCCTAAGTAGTTGCTAACTGTCCCTGGCTTTTGTTGTCTTGGAACTCATTCTGTATAGAGTTCTATAAAAAATTGAATGGAAAAAGCATTGTGCAAAATGTCTTTTTGCCAGAGCAGTAGATGACAGGACTTCCTGTGTGAAAGAATATGTTCCCCTTTTTTCCATTTCTGAAAACAGCTATATTCTTGTTATGAAATAATTAGTAATAGAAGACAATATCAGAGATGAGTTTTGCTGCCTATCATGTATTTCAGTCTACTCTAGTCTGTTCTGGTACAGACCATTTAGACAGAGATGCATATAAAGAGAGGCACGTAGATGCTCACACAGAAGCATGCACTGTGTTCCTTCCTCTCAGCTTGCTGAGTTAATGTTCTCTCTCCATACTCCCCATACCTCTCTCCATATCAAGAGGAAGATATAACTGCAGTTAGAAGAGAGAGAAATTGGTTCGAACGCTACTGGATATCAAGATATATCTTTTGGCTTAAATGGCCCCCAGTGAAATAAGTTTTATATTTCCCCAAGAGAAATTGCAATCTCCAAAAGAATTCACAAGGACCTTCAAAATCATTCTGGATTAACAGAAAATCACCTCAGAAGAGAGTCTGACAGTTAGTATGACCTTAAAAAAGGCTGGACGTACAGAAACATTTTAATTTTACCTTTTTTTTTTACTGGAGAAGAAGGAAGAAGCTAAAACTGCATAGATTTATTCATTTCTTGCAGAAAAGGATTGTTGTACCAAAATTATTACAGAATATAATAGAAAACATTGGTGGTTGTTCATTGTAAAAATAGTGAATTTATATTCAGGAGAAACAGGAAAATAGAAAAAATAAATTGGTTAATAACCGTATAACTTTGAAATTCTCCTGACCCAAAGAAAGTGATGTGTAAAATCACATGTTGCTGTAGTGAAGTGTCAGTTTGGTACTGGTAAGCATTTAATCAGCTTTCTCCTTGATACATTTAATGTGACTTCAGTGTTTTATTTGAGGTACATGGTTAAGTGATTGATGATGAATTCAGGGGAGCACAAGTGCCAGTCACAAATAATCAGGTCTGTTTAGTGCCTGCATTAGCTTGGCTCCCGTGAATAATTCTCTGTCTGGCAGAAGACATCAAGTAACAGCCAGTAACTGTCCTCAGCAGCTAAGGCTAACTTCCAGCAAAAAACAGAAACCAGAAAACACAGTATACTTTCACGTGTTCAGTCTAATATAAAACTTTCTCATATTTTCCAGACATTTATGTATGAAACCAAACTAAGTCCTCTGCTGATTTCCCCCCTCTTCTAATTCAAAACAAAGTCCTTTACTGCCTTATTTTCTGTTGCCTGTTTTCAGAATGCGTTATTTACCAGCCAGGCCCACACATCTCTCCCCAGATTAGTGGAGGACACCGGCCACACACCCAAAGGAGAGCAGCACCCTCCAAGGCCAAAGACCCAAGGCTCGGCTAGACCCAACCTGTGCCACCCCTGTTTTAGAGATGGATTCTCCAGGAGAGAGATTATGTGACCCCAGGTCACAGCAGAAAGTGGTGGGGAGAGTGACATTTCCTGTCTGTTGGCTCCATGGTCTCCTCTGGCATCACCTATGGCTCGGGGCAAACAGACCTGCTGCAGCCTGGTGGTATCCCTTGCGCTACATAAATTAGAGAAAAACAAAACTGGAACAGTTGCAAAGCCAAGCACCCCAAAGTGAGGAAATGCCAGAATTAAGGCACCCTTTACCTGCAGAATCAGATATCTTCCGTGCGCATCCACCCATCTACACACACATATGTATGTTTATATTTGTGCTGTGACACTGTCTTTAATCACACCGTAGCATATACTTTTTGACTGCGTTCTCTAATTATAGAATGATTAGAAAGCAAAAGGCTGGAGACAGAACACATGGCTTGTCCCTGTGGCCACATGTCCACTTTGCAGGGGTCACTGCAGCGCTAGAAGGTTATCTACTTGATTAAAAGACACTTAATTACTCTTAATAGGGTGTAAGGGAGATGGGTGAATTAATTTTTTTTTTTTAAGACATTTTCAATCTCTAACTGCGTTGTCGTAGTTACAGCTGAGGAGTTTGGGAAATGTACTAGTGAAATTGATTACTCAGACATGTGTGACTATGATTCATCCAAGAGCTTGGAAAAGAAAAGATGCACAAGTTCTTCACCAGCCCCATAATTTCTTCCTTTATTACTTTATTTGAAACAAAGCTTGGACAACACAAAAATAATTTGATTTTATGGTAGCCATAAGCAGAATAAAAGATGTTCTTATATACCTACCCATGACAGAATTGTAGGCTAAAGATTCAATTTAAAACAATGGTTTTCCTCACTTCATTTGCCAACCATTTTGAGGACATTACATTCCCATTTCTTTCAGGCAAACATAGGTTCTGCGGAACTGGAAGATTTGTTCTCCTGATAAAACAACAGGCTAGCTACTCTTAACATCTTTTGTCTGGCAGTAGCTAGTTATCAAGTACTCTAAGGAAACTTAAAAAGACAATTGTGCAATTGAGCAACAATCCACCCTTGAGGATTTCAGAAGATTTTTCCTTAATGGGAAAGACTGGCTTGTGGGATGAAGACAACAGTACTGCCAAAGCACTAGTGTTTTGTTTTCTCCTGAATAAGAGAATTCTGGATGTTTCCACAATGCATAAACACTTCAGTTTCTCTTTAAAATATTTTTCAACTCTAGAAACATTAACACTTCCAAATGCTCACTTCATAGGCATTGTCATAGCTGACATACGAAAAGTATCCTTGAATTATCCAACCTTGCAAACAGTTTTCTTCTCCTCTTCCGCCTAGGTCTTAGCCATTTTTTGATTCAAACACTAACTTTGTGCTTTCCTACATGCAGCTATGACATGACTAAATGAAACTGTAGTTCCTGGCTTGCAGTTCTTGGATATCAACTGCGGGGTCTTCTGCATGCTTGATGGCAGCTCCCATCTGGAAGTGGCATTCCCTTTGAAGGCAAGGGTAGTGAATAACACAATGAGTAGGCAGTCTCTTTAAAGTCGTGTTTTTCAGGGCAAAATCACTACTGGAAAAAATACCTTTTTAAAACCAAAATACATCATGCCCATTTTTTCAATGTGCCTGTCTGCCCTCTGCATAGGGACCTTGGAAGGACCAGCTCCCTCTAGGTTTTTCCACTGAGCCTCCCCCTATCAGCTTGTCTCCTTGCAACAGTTTTTGATCCACCCTGGGCATTCCACAGTGACTCACCACCATTTAACGGGGAATAAGATGTTTTTAATTGTTTAGAATAATCCTTTTGACCTTCTTTCTCAACTGAGAACTTGGAAGCCTGCCATTGCACTTCAGTGTAGTGGCTTAGGGCAAGACAAAGTCTGTAGGCAGAGGTAATTTTTTTTTTATTGGACCAATTACTGTGAGAATTTGGAGAAAATAAATAGCTTTCAGGAACGCGAGGTCTTGTGCAGGTCTGAAATGGAAGCTGAAATCCTCAAAGATAAATGCAAGCAGAGAGGAATTAGTCTGAACTTAACTTCTTTATGTTAACAAGTTAGATTACTTAAAAGGAAAGGCAGCTGGTACCTGTGGAGACAGTGTGTTGGCAGAGGGAGAGGTGATATATCATTGGCTCAAAAAAATTACCTCTATTTTATGAGGTTATTCCAGAAGCATAGTAACCTCCTAGAGGATGTGACCATCAGTAACCATTTGACTAAGATTCACCATTCCAAACACACTGTAAAAGTTATGCATGAGAATGCTAGAAAAACTGGAAAATAATATGCTTTCTCTAACCACTCCAAAGTGCTAAGCTAAAATAAGAGACTAAAATAAGGTGCTTCTGAAGTTTCCCCAACCGTTTCGGAACTGAATCCAAAATGCTATCAAAATAACCATGACAGGCACCAAATGCAAGAAACAACTAATGCAACAGGTGCCCCAGTCTTGATCTTGTAAAGAACCATATAAACACCTTCAGTCAATGAAAAATCTGCTAACCTAAGGTGAACTGTCTGCTCCAAAAGGCCAGATGTCTCCTTAGAAGAACAACCAGATGACACACTTGTATACAGGGAATTTGAATGACTCTTTACTTCATACTTCTTCCTTAATGAACCAGAAGTTAATTCTAATACCACTTCTCCTATCGCAACTTCAGAAAGAAGACAAGGAAACATATTGGACTTGAAATCAAGACAAAAAAACCCCTATTGGACCACTATATTGACTACTTCAGGAAAAGAATTAAGAGAGAAATAACAAATGAGGCATCATTGCATTTTTTTCCTGTCTCACAAAGAAAGCCTATCCTAAATCACAAATGGTACAAACATGCAAATATATGACATTGACTAATGAAGTCAAGGAAGACATTGTGCAGAAAATAACACTTTCTCTTCAGTGAAACAGTTACTGAACTTAACTACCTCTCCATTATAGTATTGCCGTGTCTACCAGGAATGTCCCTGGCCTGTCCTCTATCTGATAGCATCCTGGTTTGTCCTCAATATGTCCCTAAGATGAACATCAACCTCCTGTGCTTCAGCCCATAAAAATCATAGAATCATAGAAAGGTTTGGGTTGGAAAGGAAATCGGGTTCTAAACCCCCTGCCATGGGCAGGGACACCCTCCACTAGCCCAGGTTACTCCAAGCCTCATCCAGCCTGGCCTTGAACACCTCCAGGGATGGGGCATGCACAACTTCCCTGGGCAACCTGTGCCAGTGCCTCACCACCCTCACAGTGAAAAACTTCTTCCTAATGTCTAGTCTAAATCTACCCTCTTTCAACTTATACCCGTTACCCCTTGTCCTCTCACTACACTCCCTGATAAAGAGTACCTCCCCATCTCTCCTGTAAGCCCCCTTCANTTGGCTTTCTGGGCTGCAAGCGCACACTGCCGGCTCATGTTGAGCTTCTTATCCACCAATACCCCCAAGTCCTTCTCCTCAGAGCTGCTCTCTATCCACTCTCAGCCCAGCCTGTATTTGTGCTTGGGATTGCCTTGACCCACGTGCAGGACCTTGCACTTGGCCTTGTTGAATTTCATGAGGTTTGCAAGGGCCCACCTCTCCAGCCTGTCAAGGTCCCTCTGGATGGCATCCCTTCCCTCCAGCGTGTCCACCACACCACACAGCTTGGTGTCATCGGCAAACTTGCTGAGGGTGCACTCAATCCCAATGTCCATGTCTCCAAGAAAGACTTTAAACAACACTGGTCCCAGTACCGAACCCTGTGGAACACCACTTGTCACTGGTCTCCACTTGGACATTGAGCAATTGACCACAACCCTTTGAGTACGGCCGTCCAATGAATTCCTTATCCAGCGAGTAGTCCTTCTGTCAAATCCATGTCCCTCCAACTTAGAGACAAATCAGAAAAATCATCTAGTTCATCCTCACCCTGAACAACTTAATTTCAGTGTTTTTTTTCAGACAATGGGCACAATATAAACATCAAGATAATTCTATAATATTTTGACTAATATAATGAGCTACTTAAAAAAACAGGAGTAGGGAAAATGTAAAATAAAGAAAAGAGATTCTACATTGTTATATCACTAAGCCTGTGCTCTATCTTATATACTCAACTGAAAGCTTTATCATTTACACTGCAAACATGAATTTCCTCATTGATTTTTATCAAATTCAATAACAATTGTCCCTCCATCAGTCTCTCTTGAATATCACTGCACTGAAATCACCTTAGATAACCTGCTCAGTATCAAACTACAACTTACCAATTGTGGTAAGAGACTCACAGATAAACACATTTACATGAAGAAAATCAACCACTATTCAAAAGACCCTGGCCTTTCAGACCCCACCTCACTTGCTCTGAAGAGATCACTCATGGCAATCATTTAAATTATTTAGATGTCCTTTACTGGACAGGTGTGCTCTCTTAGGCAGGTGGATAGCATCTGTGAGTTAAAAGGGCCTAAAATACTGCTAAGCGCTATTCCTACCAGCCTAATCTGGGACCTACAGAAATAGCCATTAATAACTTAGAAGACCTTAAACCAAAAGAATTTTTGTCAGAACCAGAACTCCCACCTTTCATGTGTCTCTAGTCTCACTAGTTTCAGCCTCAGAAACATATACTTGGGGCTACCAAAGAGATAGAAACTGTATTTGAGCAGCAAACATTGAATTTGAGAACACATCTTCTCATAACAGCAATCATCCTTGGAGCCTTTACAAGATATTTCTGTAGCCCATCCACTGTGACATATGCCCTCCTGGAAACCATAGCTAAGATCAAACAACCGGGATGCACCAGGATCAGCTCATTCCGCCAAGGATGGACAGAAACACCCATTTGCAGTAGGAGAGAATTGTCTCAATGCAGCCACACCATGTCTGAGATTTTTGGTGTTATTCACACAGAGAACAAATGAAATACCTCCAAAACAGGAGGACAGGTGCTAGAAATCATCTCTTTTACGAATACTAAGAGATTAAAACTTCTTTTGAGGCATGTTCTCATTTAACACCTTCCACCCCAAGCTAACCTCTCTATCCTTGAAGATGGATAAATACATTTCCCACTGTTTTCAAGAGGATTTATCAAGCTTATTGTCTCTACAGGTGCTTACTACGTTTTTTTTTTCTCAGTCTGATGGGTTAATTTCAGTTTTTGCAGCTGCTGTTTCTGTTTCAGACCTGAAGAGGGTCTTGTGTGTCCAATCACTTCTCTGTTGTTTCCAGCTTTAGCAAACCAGCGTTTCACTTCTCCGCACAAACTTTGCTTTACTTCCACAATTAGGCCATCATGGCTATACTACTGCTTCTGCAATATTCACAAAAAATTGTTAGATCCCTGTATTTGTGACATTGTTACATTTCAGCTCCATATCTGTCATGCAGACTGCACTCCTAAACTGAACTGAAATTACTGCTAGACTTGTGGGCTCCTGCAATCACTGCTGTGTTATCTGGGTTCAGTGTGCAAGGGAACATAAATGTTCCAGCACCCCCTTTTTGCCTAGGGTAGCGCTGCACGGCCCTAGGTGCTGCGGTGGGGTTCTGCCCACTATCAGTGGTGCCTGGCTGTAGGCTGGGAACCTCTGCTCTCTGAGCAGCCTGGGAAGCCAAACTCTCTCAGTGCTTTCTGGAGCCAGCAGCTGTCAGAAACATACTCATTGCAGAACTAATGAGAAATTATTAAGATCTGGCATTAATTTAGTGCTTTCCTAAGTAACAAATGCTATGTCTGTATCAAGTTGGTAAAAACTTTCGTGATCTCTGAAATGGGAAAACCAAAGCATAATGCAGCCAGAAGTTTAAATAAGAGCATGAAATCACTACCTTTTTACCCAAATGGCTTGATTTTCAGAGGTAATGATCATTCATACCTCCCACTGAATTTGTTTTCAGATATGGAAGTCATAGCAAGTTACGGGCGCAGCACCTCCGAAGATCAAGCCACCTGCCCAGCTGACTAATTGGGGGAGATGTTTGAGGGGAGGGACGGCATGTTGCATCTCATTGAAGCTCCTGATTTTGACAATGTGGGCCAGGTACATGTGACATTTCAGTAACAGTCTGTTGAATGAATTCTTTCTCATCCCAGACTTAATTCATAAGTTCATATTACGTCTCAAAGCAAGATTTTATTTTCCTGAAGAGTTCTCAAGACAAGATTAGTTCAATCAATTAACATACTGTTCTCTGTGCACTCACGAGAGCTGAAAATCCCTTACATCCAGAGCTTTTTCTAATTACATAAAACCAGCATTCAGGAACCGTAGACCTGCATGGTCCATGTGAAATTGAGTAAGGGAGGATGCGCATCTCATGTGTGAAGAGGGAGAGGACAGCCTGACTTACTGCAGGCTCATGGCTCCAAGTGACTTTTGTCCCTCTTCCTGGGGGCACTGAACCTTACCCACATCTTCCTTGAAATGGCTGGCTGGTAGCAACATTACTTTCATATTCCAGAGAAGGAAAATGTTTTTACTGTTCAAAAGCCAAGAAAACTGTGAGGAAGGTCTGTACCTGTTGCCCCTGTTGTCTGGCAGAGAGGGATCCCTGCCACCCAGTCTGGTCCTTGGTGCAAGCAGGACTGGGGAAGGGCTTTTCCAGCAGAAGGAGTTTCCAATTTGGCACTTGGATCCAGCCAGTCTCTGAGTTTTGCGGTTTGGAGACTATAATGCAAATTGGATGTGTTATGTTCAGCTTTTGATGGATTTGGTTTTTGTTTTGTTTTTTTCTTAATTCTAGTTAATTTGACTGTCAAGGTTTTCAATAGCATCATCAGCAATAATTTAACTTCTGTTACCTGTTGTGGGTGGCTTATGTAATGTTAAATTTTTACTTTCGTGCAAAGCATCCAACTGCCAAGATCATAAGCATTATATAAATTACTAAATTAAATAGCTACGTGAGAGGCTTTTCAAAGACTCAAAGGAAATTCAGAGCTTTGGTATAGCACAAGAAAGAGCAGAATGACAGGAATAAAGCTATTAGGATATTATTTCCTTTCAAAGCAAATTCCATGCAAATACTATCTCCTTCTAGGGGCACGTAGATGCCCCCACCAAAGTCACAGACCCCTGTTCCTAGGCTTCATATATACAAGGAGAGAAAGACAATACATGCTTTAAAAAGCTATCTGCACCCCAGAAGGAATTATCATCTCTGTTGTACATAAACAAGTCAAACGATTTTCCCACCATCAGGAATAAGTTCCTCAGTCATGAGTTACATCATGTGTTATGGCTCACACCTTGTTCTTCCAAGTGGTCTTCCTGCTTATGCACATTCTCTTCTTCTTCCTGTATAAGGATGTATATAAACTGAAGTCAAACTCTAGTGCTTTTTTATTGTAGAGCAGCAAGCAGTTTTAAGTTTTCCTGAAGTTTTGCATTTTGAAACAAAATTATGCCACTCTTCGCTTGACGTTGCTGTCACATTAAAAGGGTGCAGAATCAACGCAAGTTGTGGCAGTTCCTACTCTGGGCTCTCTGCGAGCTTGCAAACTGAAGTTTTTAAAAAATTGCTGCAGCCCTCTGTCCGGTTTGGCTGGCCCCACAAGGGTATTCAACATGTTTTAGCTGATGGCATTGCTCCTTAACATATCTTTACATGCTAGGGCACGGTAGGATTTGGAGTGAGAAATGAAACCGTGAACAAATCCCACTGTTCCCAGATGGCATGGCTTAAGACTATCATCTCCATTTTGTCAACTCTCATTTATTTTCTTCAATTTAATGTTACATCAAATAATTAAGAATTTCACATTTATGGAAATAAGAAGGGAGACTTGGTGTTTGGAAAAATTATACCACCCTGTATTCAGCACGTGAAAGATCCACTAGTAGCTCTAATAATAGAGATAGGATGAATTAATTCACTAGAAATGAAGAGATATTTCGTGTAAAAGGGCATATATAGTAGAGAAGAAACCTATCAATAAAAGGCAGCCAGATATAAAATGTGATGAAATGTCTTGATTGCAGTCTTTATGGACCTCAGCTATTAACTGTGCTATGTAACAGTGCAAATAACTTTCCTGCAAAACTGTAAATCAGTCTTGTGCCATTACAGGAAACATCATGTGATACCTTGAATTAGTCTTTAAAATGACCCTGCTCAGATATGCTCATATTGGGGATAATAGCAGAGCTCTGTGTGAGATGATATGCATTCAAGGAAAATAAGAGATAATGACCATGATCACCTCAATAAACCTATGGTTAAACCACACGCAGATATATGCCAGACTAAATGTAGCTTGACAATGAAATCAGCCATGGTGCACAGTGTGAAGAACATAGCTGTTAGAACAGCAGTCAAAAAATCATTACCTTTAAAAAGTACTGCTAGATAAGGAAAGAAAAAGTATGTGCATAGCATATCTGTCACATTAGGTCACCATTTATTAATATATCTTTGAATTGAGTGTTTGGAAATGTAACTAACTTACAAGGGAACTGAGCACAGAATAGAAGTTCTTCATTTCTTGCTCAGCTTGATTTAAGCAGTGGCAGGGACAGAGCTGTTATCAGTGCTGCAAGCTGAAATGCAAATATGCTGAAAGCCTCTGAAATAATTCTTCCACTCTATGAGTTAATGAGGAAGGAAAGCCAGTTTCTCCCTACAGTTTGCTTATGGTGGCAGGTATGGGGTTTATTTCACTAGGCATTCAAGTGGTGAGGGTACATTAGTTAACATCTTGTTTCAATCTATCTTTCCAGAGCAGTACTTCTCAAGCATTTTGGAAGTGTAACCTTCTTTTGGCTCGCTCCTGTTCACCCCTTTTTGTTGGCAGCTGCTCTTCTCCAAGGCAGGGTGGTGGGAATTGGCTGGAATTACTGGCTGCAAGTACTGACACCCATTTGCTCATTCTGGTTAAGCTGAGAATCTGCTGGCACTTAGAGCTAGTTAGCAGCTATCTACCTAGTTGAAACACTTGCAGCCCAAAAATAAAAATCTGTTCATGCTAAGAATGGACCTGCCACTAGCTTAGGAGAAAACTGAATTGCTACAGATATATCACATCTAGCACTTTATGAGCTATTTCAGCCTTTATGTGGTTACTCATCCAGGGCAGTTCTGGAATTTAGGTGTAGCCATGGAGAAAACAGACCTGGAAGAGACTTCTTGGATGATTTGCTCTTACAGAGAGCTAATTTGACCCTTTCAAGTACTTCAGAGGTTATGTTCAGAAATAGAAGTATGTCTTTTGCTATCACTGGAAGGTTGCTCCAATACCTTTGGCATTAGAGTCCTATTTCTAATTTCCAGCAATTTGTTCTTGTGCCAATACTCCAAAATTATTCTCTAATTTGGTGGGGTTTTTTTGGCATTACTGCAGGCCCCCTCTCTCTTCTCCCATATATATCTATAAACAGCAATTACATGACCTCTCCACCTTCATTTTGTTGACATAAGTAAATGAAGTTCTTCTGTCGTATTCTCCGTTCTTTCCATATGCTTGAACATACTTACAGTGTTAAATCTCTGACTCTTTTTTGGACTCGAGTGTCTAGAATTTTGTACAGACTTGTAGAGTAACAAGGGCTCCCTGTGTTAGGAAAGTATACATGCTGAAGCCAATGTTTTTCAGTTTGAGGTGTTTAAAATTAAGATCTGTATGTATACTGTACAAGTACAGTGGATGAAGATCTTGCACTAGGAGCTGCACTAAAGGGAAAAAAGCCCCAAATAACTGGCGATACACAAACCTCATTACTGCAAACTCTACTTTCCCATACTTTGGAATGGGAAGAATATTTCACTGGTTAACAAAAAAAAGGATTGGATTTTTGGCTTAGAAAAGGTATTGTGCCTCTTAACATGATTTTTCTTCAAATAGAGTTTTGTTCTGTGTTTGAGTCTTAAAGAAAAATACATTTTCATGTCATGTACGTGTACTTGTGACTTTTGCTTACAAAACTGAATGTTAAGTCACTTTATTTCTATCTGTGAAATTGTAGTCAACAGCAATCAAGAGGAAAAGAGCTTATGGTGAGGAAACTATAGTATCAGATTTGGTGAAGGATTGAGGAGATGTCAGCAGCATCTACCAAATATGTCTTTGAAGCATTCTGGTCAACAGCAAAGATTTGTGCTGCTTTAAGCATGGTGTTGCCAGCAGGTCAAGGGAAGGAATCCTTCTCCTCTGCTCAGCACTAGTGAGACCACACCTGGAGTTCTGTGTCCAGCTTTAGGCACCCCAGTACAAGAGAGACATGGACATACTGGAGACAATCTCATAAAGAGACACAAAGATGAGAGAGTGGGGCATTTCTCCTATAACAAAAGGCTGAGAGCTGAGTTTAGCCTAGAGTAGGCTCAGGGGGCATATCATCAATGTATATGAATATCTGGATTAAGGGTGCAAAGAGGACAGAGCCAGGCTCTTTTCAGTTTTTCCCAGTGGCAGGAACCAATGGGCACAAAATGAAACACAGGTGGGTCTCTCTGAACATCAAGAAATACTTTTTCAATATGACCGTGACCAAGCCCTGGAACAGGTTGCCCAGGGAGGCTGTGGAGTCTCCATCCTTGGAGACATTCAAAAGATGTCTGGCCACAGTCCTGGGAAACTGGTTGTAGATGGCCCTGCTTGAGCAAGGTGGTGGACCAAATGACCTCTAGAGGTTCCTTCCAACCTCAACCATTCTGCGATTCTGTGATTCTATAATGTAATTTTATGCAAAAGCCACACTCCTCTTTGAAGGAAGGATAGGAAGCAAATTTGGGCTATGTGAAACACCTCCTGGAAAAAATGACACCTACAAGAGAAGAGAAATAATCAAAGGAAGGACATTAGAAGTAGTTGACCTTAAGCTGTAGAAATTTTTGCAGCAATGTCTATAGGTAGATTTGATCAAGTATTGCAGACCAAACGTTTTTCCACCTTGCTTAAGCTAGGAAATACAGCGTGTTCTGTTCCTCAGGATAGTGACTTTCAATTTACAGTCTATGTAAGCCATATATTGAATTTCCTCATTTGGGTAGTTTGATGGGTAGCAAGAAGATGCACAGGAATGATGGGCTAGGGAGGCAAAGTGTGTGTTAAATATTTCCTTGCTTTAATATTCTGATAGCTGCCTGCAAACCACGGTGTTTGCTGTATGTGAACAGGTACCTTTGGAAACAGTTACAGATTATGGGAATATTACTTCATGTGTGTAAATTGGACTCATGAGGAGAACATGAGACTGGCAAATTTGTATGTCCATAGCTCACTGATGGGAAAAGCATAATTGTCTACTAAGTGCAGCTGTTGATACAGAAGATATATGCAGCACAAGGGATTTGAGAGCCTAAGGAGAGAGAAATTGTAGATATTAATCTGAAATGCTCTGTATTTTAAGATGGCTAAACTACTCAGTACAAAACCGTAGCTAAAATTACCCTCAAGTAACAGAATAATAGAGAAACTCTAAACTCAGACAACAATAGTCACAAGTTTATGTAAATCCAAAAGAGTTACTGCAAGAAGGCCATGAATAAGCCGTGGTTTGAGAATTGAATTAGAAAAGCTGAAGCCCAGTAACCAATGAAAATTTGCTGTTATGAAAATGTGTCCACCTAAGCATAAAATCTGTTGGTCCTCCTCTTGTAATGTTGATGGTAGAGATCCCCTCTCCTCCCCGCTCCACCCCAGATGCTGTCAATTGTGAATGTCTTCTTTTAGGAAAATAAATTTGCATCACTTTGTTGGAGTGCTAGAACTACTGTTTGTGGTAAAACATATCAATCTAAATCTGGACTGTATTGTAATATTCAGTTTTGTTGTACGTCCTTCACTTATACATTAAATTCAATTCCAAGGAGAAAAACAGGGCAGGCCTGTAGTTACATGTAGTAGCTATGTGTGGATTTACCTCAGATCATTTCAGAAGACAGCTAAATAACGTTACCACACTTGCATGGTAGGAGAGAGTGATTTTCTCAGTTGGCTGGTAGTGGAACTAGTAGGAGAAACCCAAATGCCATGGGTCCCCTTCTGTTGCAATCTCTCCATTAGGCTGTTTTGCTGCATGAAAACAAAGTTGTACAGGAGTCAAAACCACTTTTAAATCTCAGCACCAAAGTAAGTTTTATCTAACATACCTTGTTTAAACAATGATTAAGAGCTTGTCTTTCTCCAAATCTCTAAAGTTGTGAAGCTTTAAACTCAAGTTTAAAGTCACTCATAGTGTCACTCATAGTGAAAATACGTAAGACTAGATGTTGGAGAGGGCTTTAAATGGCCTACTGGTGTCTCTTAAATATGTTTGGAAAACAGACAGTTTAGAGACCAGTAATGTAGGTACTTTTCATAGAAATATGTACATCCCATGCTCTGCTTCTAATTACAAAGGACACTTGTGTAAAAAGAGATCTTTGCTCCCTTGGTCACCAGCTTTTGCTCTTCATATTTCCATAACCAGTCACAGACTTCAAATTTGTTTACTGTGAAGATGAGACTTAAATACAAAAGAGGATCAGAAAATATGGAACATACATATGCATAATAGCTCCCTGGGTGGCAGATGTCACAAGCTGCTGAAGATGAAATTGCTGCTTGACAGAAGACACATGGTCTTCAAGGAGGTATTGTCCCTTAATTTGATTGTCTTGCAAAAAAAAGAAAGTTTTTATTTAACATGCTGGACTTCTTTTCGCATTCAGTCTGATGTCCCTAGTTTCTTTTTACCTTTTCTTTTTCTTTTTTTTTTCCCAAACCACAAATGTAGTATAATTCTCATTTCCTTTACAAAATGCAGTAGATATTCTTCTAACCCTGAGGGCACATAGCTGACCACAGAAAATGCTTCTGTTAAAGAGGGACTCAAAAGAAAACTGGCCTAATTCCACAGCAAATCTGCATAATAGAGCCTAAAAGAGGGAAACACCTTCTCCAGATGAAATAGATCAGCAGGAGTATCAAGTTTCATGCAGAGATGAGATAGTATTACTTTGAGGAGTAATTCCTTTTTATGTGTTTTGCAGGAACAGAGTATATCGTCTAATACTTTTATTTCAGACTTCACACTTTGTTTTATGAAGCATGTTGAATCATTAGCCCTTGGGGGAAAGTTAGCTTTAGTTCCTTACTAATGGCAATTCAATGAAATCACTTAGAGTAAAAGGTGAACATTTGTTAGCAACACGGAGGAACTTATGTGACACTTCTATATGATGGCATTTACACCTACTAAATCCTTCTTGTGATGCCAGTTGCTGCGTGTAAACTGAAGCTCCACCTGCTGCAGCTGGATTCGTGTCTAACTTTCTGGAGCAGACAGGATTTCCAGAAATGTGACTGACAAATGAAGCATAAACTATGTTCAGTTACTCATCCTGCACCATAGTGGATCTATTTAAACTTCTTTCTTGGCCTGTGTCTGCTTGAGTCACTCGGATGGATAAATGTCTCTGTCAATACCTGACTGAGAAAGGCAGCAGTAGTGCAAAACCAAGCGTATGTCCATCTGAACAGATGTCGTGGGTTAAGCAGAAGAGAGTTAATTTTTTTTTTCTCCTTCTCTTCATAAATAGTTAGCAAGAAGCTATGTTTTGGATTCCTGCTCAGGAGAAAACTGATAAGAAGGAACGTTTATAGTTATTGTCAGGATACTTTCAAGGACAAATACATTCAGCCTCTCTCCCCTCCACAGACAGAGCGGGGGGGAGGCGGGGGGAGAGACAGTCCGGCTTCTAGGTTGGGATTTGCTTTTAGGTTAAGATTGAGAAGCAGAC
>VZTO01021946.1:0-42879 GCA_013400615.1 Syrrhaptes paradoxus | reverse complement strand
TTTTTTTTTCCTTTACCCCAAAAACTGGGATACACATTTAGCAAGAGCTGCTTGGCTAGTCAACACCAGAGGATTTGCCAATCGGGCTGGTTCTGCCCAGTCAGAACTTTTTCAATTTACCTCTTTAATTCTCTCCCCTATGATTGGGTGGGGGTGGGGACTGTGTGAGCGGGTGTGTGTGGTTTGGCCCCAAGCCAAGGGCCAACCAGCCACACAGGTGTATGCAAAATCTTATGAAGTCTGTAAGTTCATAATCAATGTGACATGACTCTGCTTTTATCAGAGGCCCCCATCCTAGCACCAATCAATGATGTCCCAGCTAGAGCTCTCTGACTTTCAGCCTGCTTGTATCAGGGCTGAAATTCTCCTAGCTTCCTTCAGTTAGGTAAAGAGGTGCAGACACCAGTATACGCAGTGAAAATCTGTAGTGAAGATGTTCTTGAAGTTGAGGACAGGAATGTCTGAGGTGGAAACAATCAAACTGGTTTTGGAGGAAGCAGCCTGAATGGGATGGGTGATTGTCAAGGACACTACAGAAAAGGAAATTGCAGTGATCAAAATGGGAGCTGATCGAGAAAGAGCCCTGAGCTTTTTTGTTCTGAGATGGAAGAAAACAGCTGGAACTTCACTGGGAAAGAAAAAGAAAGCAAGATTAGGAAATGGCTGGGTATTATGGCAGAATGAGAGAAATGTTTAGCCAGACACCAGGAGGAGAGGTGATGTTGTCATCACAGCAGAAAGGCTGTCTACAGGAGAAAGTGCAGGTGGAAAAACAGAGGTTAGTTTCAAGGCCATTAAGCTCTGAGACTTCGGAGGCAGACTGAAATCTTGACTCAGTCTGAGAAAAGGAGCTCCAGTTTGAAGGAGTTGATTTATGAGTGCTCAGCGGAGAGGTATAGAAAATGATATTAAAGAATCTGAAAAGACACTTGGAGCTTGTGTGCCTGTTTCCTGTGTTACAAAAAACCTGGGAGAACGCTGTAAGCCGTTATGGTAACCGAGCCCTGGTCTGTCCCAATGCCAAAAGTTTGTGTAAGACTGAAGTTTCATTTCAGCCGCACATGGGATGGTTTGTGGAACTTTCCTTATTGAGGAACGTGATATACCATTGTATTTTGTCAAAAAAAAGTCAAATGCCTTTTAAATTTCTGGAATGGGTCAAATCCTTTGAAGAGTAGTGAACAAAAATAAAGGCTATGCAATCCTAGTTTATTTTACAAAAAGTGTTTACAGTCTCAAGCAAGATGGAAAAGAACATCCTATTTTAGGATTCCTTTTAAGAACACTCCTGGTAAGAGACTGTGAGCTCAGACACCATATTAATATTGAAATAGGTGATGATTTTAGCTTATTCAGTATCAAAGACTAACTGAAATAAAATACCAGTTTCGTTCCTTGTTGGTTTCACTTGCATCCATCTGTCAATCAAAGACACAGATGAAAATGCACAAAAGGTTCTCTATGCTCATATGCTTTAATGATAACGCAGGTATATGCCTAGATGTGTATACTTGCAATTTATTCAAAATAAAGCAAAGAATTTCAAATTGTCACTTATTTATTATGCCATTCAAACAGCTATTCCTTAGCTCCAAGCATTTTCATAGTCACTGTATATATGGATTTACACCAAACAGCAATAGAATAATTTTTTGCATTTATAGCAGTCCTACAAAGTACTTCCATTTTGATGAGTTTGCCATTTTTTTTTCAATTGTCGTGGTTTAGAAATGCCACTGAAGGACAGTCCTTTGTTAAACCCCTGGTGGGCTGAGGCAGGGACAGGGAGGGTTTCACTCACCACTTAGGGTCACAGGCAACAAACAGAAACAACTTGGGAAGAACAAAAAAAACCCAACTGAATTTATTAACTGTTTACAAGAAGCAAGATACTGAGAGAGAGAAACTACATCTTAGAAAGGCACTTCTCCCCCACCCCTCCCTTCTTCCCAAGGCCCAAAGGCTTTGTTCTGGACCTTCTCCCCCCGGCAGCGCAGGGAATGGGGGGTGCGGTCAGTCCGCCGCTCCTTCCTCCTCAGGGGAGGCTCCTCACAGTCTTTCCCGGCTCCAGCGTGGGGTCCCTTCTCACAGGAGAGTCCTTCTCAAAAACTGCTCCAGGGTGAGTCCTTTCCCACATGGGGCCACAGTCCCCTGACGACTGCCCGGCTCCGGCTTGGGCCTCTCCATAATTCCTACATGAGGTCCTCCACGGCCGCATCTTCTCATGGGCTGCACCAAGGGTCAAACCGTGCGTCACCATGGATCTTCAGCACGCTGCAGGGAAATTCCAGAGCTACTCTCTTCCTCTCATTTCTATTCTCTGACCGTCTGCTATCCATCCCTCTCAAAATCCTGCTTCCCTCTCTGCCACAGGTCTTCATCGGCTCCTGAGGAAACAGACTCTCAGGTGAGCCATGGCGGAGGCTTGGGCTATGGCAGGTCAGTTCACAAAAACCAAGGAGGCAGCTGGGCAGCCGGGCTGGTCCGCCCGAGCTGGGTCCTGCCCGAGGCTGCACCAACCCCATTGTTCCGTGGCCCCTTTTAACTATGTCATTCGCAGAGGTGCCGACTGGCTCAGCCCTGGCCTGGGGTGGGTCCAGCCTGGAGTTGGGGGAACTTCCAGCAGTTTCTCACAGGGGCTAGGCCGGTGGTGCTCCTTCCCCCACTCCCTCTCCTGGTTACAAAACCCTTGGAGCCAGGGTTGGGGGTGAACCCTTAGCAGTCACTTACAGGAGCCACCACTGCAGCCCCTCCCTTGCTGCCAGCAGAGCTGGAGTCCAGGGAAACTTTCAGCAGCTACTTACAGGAGCCATGACTGTGGCCCCTCCCTGCTACCAGACAAACCCACCATACAAAACCACAACATTAATATAAAAATGTTCCTTGAAAAACCACTAAACCCATTTTGGCCAGCTCTGTTTAGATTCCTGAGTGCTTTACCAAAGGACTCAGTTTACCTGGAGGTTGACACAGAATTGTGTCCACAAAAGACAAAAGACCTGGTCATAAATGTCACCCAAGGCAATGATAATATAGCAGCAACTCACCCAGCTGCCTGCCACACAAGCAGCGTTCACACTTGTAAGGTCGAGAATCATCCTCCACCCGAGCAGAGACATGGCATGACCCATTGTGCTGTGTGGTTTTGATTAGGGTCCAGGACACTGTGAAGTGGAGAGATGCACAGAAGCATCCTGCTGCCCTTCCCATGGGACCAGTCATCCACACACAGGAAGAGTACTCCCCCAAGCAGATACTGTGCTCTGTATTTTTGCTAGCTGTCTTCTTCATTGACCTTCACACACCCTGGGAGTACAAATTCTTAAGGGTATAAAGCAATTAAAATGTGCTGTCTGCTCCTTATGGAATGAGAGGAAAGAAACTCATCAGGTTTCAACTAGCCCTAAAAACAGACACATCTGCTCCTGTCATCATCGACTCATGGGATGAGCAGCTGGAGGATTCCCAGTTCGCAGTCAGGGTTGTTAACACTGGCAGATCAGCCCATGGGAATGTATGCAATAGAAAGCTGCAGGGGAAATGTGCATTGTAAAAGCACCAGGGAAAATCTAGTTGCATTTATGTTTATTATTTTCTGCAAACATGCAAATAGCTGATAAAGCCAGAAGAGGCGACACATCGTTTCCTGAGAAACTGCAAAGAGGTGAATGGTGTTAGATCAGGAATTAATTTAGCCCATAATATTTCGAACAATTGCCACCTGGTGTGTAAAAGGAGTATGGCCCTAAAATGAGCTTTGAATAATGGCATTTATGGGCCAGAAAAGGACATGCAACATATGAACTTTTAAATAAGTTATAATCAGGAAAGAAAAATGTAAGTGAGGACCATGGAGTATGCAATGTACCAAAGGAATTAATTATAATTGTCATGAAGCTTATCCAGATGCAAAATGGGGACATTCAGCTTCCATCTTCCAGGCTATTTTCAAAATAGGATGTGCTATAAATTAACAACTGTTACATGTAGGTGTTCCAGCCTTAGAAGTGATTAGGAATGGTCTTTATTTTTTTTTTTTTTCTTCAAAGTGCTCTGGTTAGTTGAAATTAAAACCTTTTACAGATATGTATCAAGTATGACAAAATTTTTATTGCCTGAGGATGGAATTTCCACTGAAGAGAGCTGGTATCCTGATAATATCCTGTGGATGTTTCAAGCACAGTTATCAGGAACCTACATTCAGTCCTCCACTGTACTTGCTTTGAACCTCACTTCTTTTTCCACTGCTGTTCACAAAATCTCCAGTTTTCACATTTCTGACACCTCATTGCTTTCACAAAACACCAGAATTCTTCTATTTCTACGTAAACTTAAAATACTCAGCAGCAACACTAATTTGTTACTGCTGATGCATTAGTAGCATAAAAAAGAGGCAATCATAAGCTGTGTATCTCTTCCTCATTAAAAAAAATTCAGTAAATTTTCAGAAAAAAAGAAGTTGGCTGCCACTTACAACTTCAAAACTGTTCTGGTTTTTTTTGCTGGAGTGGCTGCCGATAGCAACAAAGGAACCTTCACTAACACCTCAGTTAGAAATGATTGCTAGGAAGGACACAGCTTTTTTCACCAGACATTGCAATGTCTTACAAATACTTATAAATTTCAGATTAGGATTGTGAAAGTTCTTGGTCTTCATTTGTTTAGCCATTTCTAAATTTTATTAGTGTATGAAATAAATAATGGAAAAAATTTAGGGAGAGAAAACTATTTTTTTAAAATGTGTCCATCGTATGATGAAGATGAAATATTAAGTTTACATTGGAGGTATGAAGTCAAAAAACAAGTGTCTTCAGATCTGGTATAGGGAATGAGGAAGGGGGTTTAGGTATCCTATTTTAACTGTAAAGCTGCTGGTTTTCATACATTTCCATTCTGAAGATATAAATGAACCTGACAAGTTAATCGAACTTCTGTGCAAGGGAACTTGGAGAGAGACAGGTTGTGGTCACACTGCTAAACAGAAGAGATCCGATTATTGATCATTGGTCTCCTCCACATGGTGTACGTACCTCCCTGAGGCTGAACAGATCAGCTGATATAGCCCTTGGCTCTCGGTGGTGTCCTCAGAGCCATGTGTGAGACTCTGGTGGCATTTCTGTGCCATTTCTGTACGTATTTCCAGCTTGGAGTCTCCGGGACACTGTGAAAGCTGCGGCATGGTCCACCGTACTGGGCTCCCATGTTGAAGGACAGTGAGTCACACATGGCGTTTCTTTGGGAGGTAGAAGAGAAGGTTCTTGAGAGCACAAAGGCTGAGGGGGGACTCTTGGGAGAGGACTCCAACAGAGAGCTGAGTGGGGCACAGTGACCGAGTGTCCTCTTGCCCAGACTATGCTCAGGTGGTGCCCCAGAGAGAGATAGCTGGTGGCCTTTGGGAAAAGCCAGGGAGCAAATGAAGGAGCAGAGATTTAACATTCAGATCTCCTCTTTGGGCTTCTTTCATTTAGCAATATGTACTTACAAACAACAAATAGACCAGATTATTTTACACTCTCAGCTCTCCATTTTCATAAAGTCAGTGAACTATTGTAGATTGCACACATGCGGTGACGAAATAAGGCCTATCATGTTTAGAAACCAAGATCATAAGTCCATTCACTATATCATTTGGTCTTGTCACAGTCTTTGAATTACATGTGTTTTGCCCAAACTGCTTTAGAGGACAGGGTTCATTAAGAGCTGATGTTATGTTCCTTATTATAAGACATCTTCAAGAGTGTTCATTTTGAATATTCCAATTCATTTTCTCTCTCAGAAGACTGTAAGATTTTGCTATAGAGACATATAGGGAAAAAAAAAGTTGTTAAAAAAATAGAAGACTGCTGAGATGGATCTTACAAGTCCTTTACTTTAAAGAGACATCAGCTGTACTTAACTCATTCCTGATAACATTTGTGTAACTTGCTTTTTAAGATGTCTTGTGCTGTAGATTCTACTATCTTTTTCCTTCCAGGAAGCCCTCCTATTCTAAATCTTTGTTGCAATTTTAGTCCACTGCTTCCTTATGCCCCCTGTGGGTTGGTGTGGAGAGCTATTTGTTCCCCTCCTATCAGCAACTACCCATTGAAAAAGTAAAAAGACATTATAACGTGCCTCTCCTCAGATTATTCCTAAGTGAATGTTTTAACTCTTACAATCGTGAGTTGCATTTTTCTAGATTTATCTTGAAGCATGGAGCTTTCTGTGCATAGTGTCCCTGCTGAAGCATCATTGGTGTTGACAAAAGTGGAGGGTTCATGTATGCACCTTGTACTCAACACTCCTGTTTACAATGCCTCACCACCATCTCACACAGAACACTTCTCTGTTCAGCAGTTCCTCCAAGCTCCTCATTGTCTTTGAGGACTGTAAGCAGGGGGGTTTATTCCCTCTTCCTGCACAGAAATTCCATGCAGCACCGGACTCCAGACAGGACATTTCCAAGCTCCTCTCAAAGTACCCTCTGGTTTGACATGAACTGCCAACAAGTATTTTCACAGTATTGTTTTCCAACCAGTTTTGTTGCTTATTGTGGTTACATCAACTCCAAGTTCCCTAAGATTGCTTACAAAATTTATCATTTGAGAGAGTCAAAAGGATAGCAAAAGCCAAAATGTAAATCCTGTATGTTTTTTTCTTCTAACTACAAGACCTGCCATGCTACCATGGATGAGCAGATGGTTTGTAATCTGTTCCTCATAAACCCATGTGACTGTTGTTTACCTATTTCCTGTTTCCTAGTTGTTTACAAACAACTTGATTGATGATTTGTATCACCATATTTCTGGGAATTGACATTAAACTGCTTTGTCTGTGAAACTTTTCAGTCCTCCCTTTTTTTTCCCTAGTTTAGAGCTAAGTCCTAGCTTTTCCTTTTCTATAGTTGCATAGTACCTGATCTGCCCTCTCACATATTCCTAAAAGCAGAATGAATTACAGTAAGGATATCACAGTCTCAGCCTTCCAACCTACCTTTTAAATGTCAGGACAATATACATTATAAACTCAGTTTATTCAAAAGAAATTCAGACTTGTGCAGTTTTCACTCCGCAGCCCAACTGTTTGGAACACAATCCAAATACAGCTAAATGGACCAATATTTGAACAACCTTCCCTTTCCCTCTCCTTTGGTGAACAGCCCTCCTGTCTTGCCCTACAAACTCAACAACCAAGAGAAAGTAACAGCTTAAGAAGAGTTTGTTCTCTACGGCATTATTTTACCCTTAACAATAGAGGTAGCTACTGCCATAATCCTGTAAAAAATGTCAAGTAGTTGGTTTTGTGGTTTGTTTTTTTTTTTAATTGAAAGCAATTTGGCCCTTTACTTTAATATTTCTAGGTAAATAATTTCCATGCAGCAAAAAGAGTCAATTGGGTTGAAGTAACACTTTCCCACCAGAGTGCAAAATGGCAGTGCTGTTGACAAATCAAAAACACACCCACAGGCTAACTGTGTACAAAGTTAAAATACAATATTGAACTGCTGGGAAAAATTGTGCCTTTTCAAGTATGTGCTGCCAGTTCAGCAGTGTTTGTTCAAAAGTCATTACTAACCTTTGGCATCTCATCTGGACTACTGAACACTTGCCACTAGGGTTGCATTAATATCTGAGCAATGGCAGAACATAAAAAAGTCAAGGACTCAGGATTATGAAATGGAAAAAACAGCCAATATCTGTGGTAGTCATCAGCCAAATCAGACATGTATGAAAAATACTGTGCTTCAAGTGGTATGCTGCAAGGACTAATTTTATGCCACCATCTTAAAGTCAAATTAATCCTTGTACTGAAGTAATTTACACCTGCATTTTTACCTTCTAGTTTAACCTTTAATTTGACAAGCTGTTTTGTTTGACAAGAAAGAGATGGGATAGAGGATTCAAATTTGTTTTAACGCAAAAAAATACCAGTGTTTTTCTTGATGGAGGATTTATCTGTACAAACACAGATGCTATATTATAGGCCACTAATCTGACCTGCCTATGTAGATCTTCCATTAGAGTCAGTGGAAAGAAATGGGAACTTCTGCTGCAGGATTCATCCAATGCATTTCACACCTAGGACAAGAGAAGTGAGGCCTTCGGTGTGCCTATCACTCTCCACGGGCCACAAAGAAGGCAACTCACCTAGCTCAGAGGTAAATGCTCACAGGGTAGATATTTCTGTTTAGAGGAATAAATATTTCCATAAACCTGACAATTAACTTCTGACCATTTACAAATAATGGGAAAATATTTCTAAAATATTCCCAGGGCAGGTGCCAAGCTTAGGAATCCCTAAAGCAAATCATAGCGCTAAAACGGTGTTTTGTTTTTCACTTACATTTCCTTGCTTGTTCACCTTTGATAGCTAACCCATTTGTCATTCAAGCCGAATTACAGAGAGCCCCCTTCCCTCTTCAGTTCACATTAAGCATGACATTCTGTTTGAGACAATGTAGTTCACCCACGTTGTGTAAGGTGTTTTTTTTGTTGCACTACCACAAATGCTTCTGGTGCCTTAGCTCAGGGAGGTGTGGGGAGAGAGAATATTATTTATTTTCTGAAGCATAGGAGAGATGGAAAATATATTAGTCTTTGAATAAACTTTGTGCCACAGTCCAATGCTTAATTAATGGTAATTTAGGGTTATTAGAAGGCAAGACTTACAAACTGCACTAAATGAAGGCAGGATGAGCTGACTCACATCATTGACCCAAATCTAGTAAGAACTGAGTCTGGCCCAAATGTCAGGGTGCATTTTTGTCTTGAAAATGGGTAGGGTTAGAACAGATAAAGGAAATGGACTAAATCTCATTTTCTGTTTTGGTGACTGAGGAACAACAAAAATCTAGAATAAATGTGGTCTGAACCTATGAATGTCCCAGGACTAGAAGAACTCGTCTTGCAAGGCTGAGACTCATTGGAAAAGCTGTCCAGCAAGGACTCGGGTCTCCTTTTTTGTGCTAACTTTCCATTGCAGTCCCTGAGGATTTTGCCAAATTCAAGCTAGAATGGGCACTTGGGTGTTTGGACTGTGCTTCCGTAAGTTGTGTCAAAAGATTTAAAGTCCCCTTGTTTTTTAAGAATAGGTAGGAAGAACATTATTTACTATGCCTCTAACAGAAAAATGACATTAACGCCAGTCATGCACGTTATGAGGTCAAGTTAAACCCTTAATAAAAGGCTGTCTTACAGTACTGTAATTTGGATTTTTTCTGCAACGTGTAGGCACATTTAGGATAGGTAGTTGAGACTAATTATGGAACTTATGAGTTTACCTCTACTGAATAACCCACTTCTCCAGGACAGAGGCGGCAGGAAAGAGGAGAGCAGTCCCTGATAGCCCCTAGGGACATTTAGCTCCAGGGATAAAATCCCCAAGGTGAAGAGTTGGAAATTCAGGTATGTTGCTTCTAGTAGGAAAGTTGACCTGGTATTCTCTCCCTGATGCTCCATTGAAATGAAAGTTGTTTTCCTTTCAGTCCAAAAGGCTGAAGTTACTCTATTGCCTAGGGGGAATTTTGGGTTCTTCCTTTTGTGCCATTTAATCTCCTTTCACGTTTTGAGGCTGTAGCCCCATAGCTGAAGAAGAGGCTAGCTGTACATCCATCAGGTCTAGATTTTAGTTAAAAGTGAAGTTAAATCCAAATGGTAAATTAAGGGTTTAAGTCCTGGATTTATCACTGAAGAAAATCTGACAAGCTATATCCGCCTTTTCCACTGGATCGGAACCAGAAAAGCTGTTTACCTCCCCACTCCCAGGGTCAAGGCCAGGAAAATGTATATTTAAGAATTAAAGTTATCCACTCACTGAAAGTTCTGATCCCATTTTTAATCTATTTTCAATATGGAAAGATTATGACTTCATTTTTATCTATCTGAAGACACTCTTAGGAGATGCAAAACACCACAGCAGCACTTGCAGCTTCAGATAGCCATGGAAACAGCAAACTGGGAGCAGGCTAGAAATGTGCCAGGGTAACAACTGAGTTCTTTGATTTCTCTCTCTCTCTCTTTATTTTCTTGCTTAACAGGTTCAGGGAGAGATTCTGGCTGAATCTTAATGCTTCAAGAATTGCACATTAAAAACATGCACATGAAATCTGTGCTCCATGTAGTGAAATAAATAATGACAACCCCCTTTACTAATGATAAGAATGACCCCAAATGCTCCCTTTTGTGTTAGTTTTTGACATTTATGCAATTTGATGGTGCTCAAATACTAGAGTAAGATAAACATTTCATTGCAAAATACTGTTGATACAAGATGTAGTGTCCAGGGTGTATCTACATGGCTCAGTGCAAACTCTGTCTCCATTTTATGTGAAAAACATGCAGCTATGTTTTTGTACATGCAACATCCCCCACAAAAGAATGCTGATTTCTGATGATGATTTTTTCTTTCAGTCTCATTTTTATTTTTAAAATTTTAGTTTTGTTTTCAGAGTCAATGTTGCCTTTAACATCTTACCGATGTTTATTTCATTAATGCTTGCCCTGTAGTGCCACATATTTACTTAAAAAGTGAATATCACTAAAGGTGATATAACTTCCTGGCTATAAAAAAATAGAATTTTTGAAAATGGTCTTGAGAATTTTGTACTTATGATAAAACTGTGGTAGACAGATTGTTGCTATAAGTCTTGGAAATTTGACTAATAGGAAAAAAAGTATAAAGGTGACTTACACTTCAAAATTGTTTTACAAACTCCAGAATGAGTATAAATGTATTTTCTGGCCTCACATGTAAAATTACTCAAAGGTCATAATTCAAATTCTCTCCTAGTGCAGGCGATTAATGACAATTTGCTTAGTAACCCCGCATTGCGACTATTGAATTGCACCTTATTTCATTCACATTTTGCCTATTCTGTCTCACTCCCATCTGAGACCAGGAATAAAAGAGCACTTGGAGGATCTCAGCTGCTGTGGCTTGTCTTGGCATGGCTGATGACAGGCGGCACCCATCAAGCAGCCCAGCAAGGTGCAAACCTGCCTGTGGGTGCTGGGGCTGCTGTGCCCTCCCGGCTTCTCTGGGGGGTTTGCCATTTCCATAGGGAGAGGTGCCCTGTGCAGGGAGCTGCACCTGCAAGCCTTGTCCCTTCTGATCTATACCAAGATATCTGTCACTTCAGATATTCTTCATGAGGCTCCGATCTTTTGGCTCTTTCTGGTTTTCACCCCTTTTTAACATAGTGCAAGCCTGTTTGCAGCTGGGACCCTAAATGTGTCCACAGAGTGAGAAATGGGAAAAATGCAGAAAGAATGGGCACCTCAGAAAGCTTGAATCATTTACATGTGAAAGTCCCCAGGTGATGAGGAGCATCCTAGGACAGGGCTGCTGCACTGGCTGCTGTGGCGGTGGTGGGTCTGCATTTGTTTGTTTTCTGAGGCTGCAGAGATAGTATAGAAAAAGGACAGGCTTGTGCACTTTTTCCCCCAAGACACTGATAGAAAGCTAGGGGTGATCCTTAAATTAGTTCTAACCCAAAACATAAAGAAGCAGGTAGTCTAACACTGTGACTAAAGCTCCGGTGATATTTTTCCAGGGACGAGAACACAAAGCTTTTTTTCAGTTGACTCTGAAACTCCTGGGAAGCCGCAAATATTGGCTGATATGAACTGCTATTTCTCAAATGTATTATTAGGTACATTTCCAGGCAGTTTTTTCATGGAGGGAATGCAAACCCTCTACAGCTATGGAGAAAGAAGTGGTGGTGAGGTTTTTTAACTATTTGTCCATTGTTTCTGAAATATTAATCTCCCTCAGTGCCTGGGCCAATTCTTCCACCATGGCTGCAGATATAAATCTCCAGTGTCATTGGAGCTATACTGGTGTATTAAAGCAGCAAGAAGTGAGAAGAAATAAAGCCTGTTCACTGGAGCTGAAATTGAATCGCTTTCTTTCTCCTTATTCTATATTTGTAATCTCAATTTTTAAATTCGGTGCAACAGAGCACATTACAGAAGGGTCATGAAAAGATATTTTATTATCTTTGAATGATAAGTAATGAAACAGAGAAAATTACACCTAGAAAAGAGACTCTCAAGCTGGAACAGGCAGTTCTTGGTTCCTTTTCCAGTCGTCATCTCATTTCATGACTTGGGCATCAATTTATAAAATTCACAGCAGCATTTTAGTATAGATGGCAATTCAAAAAAATTTAAAGCATATAGGGAACTCTAAAAGTAGAAATACTTTCCCAGTGTAAAAAGGAGAGACCTTGTACCTCGTAAGATTGCTATCTGCATGTAGGCAGTTGCTATGCTGCATTCTCCTCTGTGGATCACAGCCAGTGCCGGTGATGCTGGGAGACCTTGTGGAAAGCACAACAGAGGAAGAAGGCCATGTTCTCCCTGTGACTCAGCTTATCTTCCTGCTCTAACTGTCATCTTGCTATAGTCACACTGTTCAATTTTTCATTTTTCATAACAACAGCCATCCAAGATGACCAAAAGAAATTTTTAAAAAGTACAATCAAAAAAATCAGATACACTTAAAAAGATTAGGGATAACAACAGTCTATTAATAATGGAGAAAGAGACCAGTTATTTTACAGATGAATTCCGGGCCTCTCTGAGAGGCTAAATGTTACCCACTGTACATCTTTATTGCTCAAGCCATAAAATTAGGATAACTTCATAATACTTCAGCTAATAAATATTCGTGTTTCCCTCAGGAAATGTTAAGCAGTACTCTGAAAATAATAAAGGCAGTTAAAAAAAAGTCACAGAACCCAGATGACCTGTGCTTATATTCACCATGTTGTCTCTGGCGGTTTTTTCACAGCCAGTCTTCTTTCCTTTATTAGCATTTTCCCTGCTTAGATAAGCAACTTCATGGGTAAGTCTCTTCTTGTCATTCCCACCTGATCTCACAAGATTAGGAGAGCCAAGGTGTGTCCACCATTGAGCAATGTGGCCATCGGTAGCAGAAAGCCTCACTGAGACTCCAGCACCAGAGCTTTTCGTACAGTTCATGTCTCAGAGCTCAGTCAACAGCTTCAGAAGAGGAGCGTGCTCAGTGCTAGGTGGTGGTTTTGGAGAGTATAGGAGCTGACATGCTATGACTAACATAATCTCTCTTGGGCTGAGGAGTACTAGAAATGCATCACAGAATTTACGCACTGGTTAAGTAGGAAAGAGGATATGTACAGACCTGAGAAAGATGTGTAAAAATTATAGCATTCAGCAACAGATGGCCGCTTGAAAGATTCAGAAAGCTTCCCCCAGCCTTGAGAAGGGAATATGAAATGCACTTATTCCGTTTGGATGACAAGAAGTTCATTGTCCCAGTAAGATGTGTCTTCAAATTCTGGGAAGAGGATTGTCTCCTTGCCCTACTAAGATATAGTATTGAGTTGTAGATAGCTTCACTTGTCATACACCCTGTGATATCCTTCTTGATTTCATCTGGCTTCTTTGAATCTTTCCTCTGCCATTCCTATTACCATTTCTCTCTGCTCTCCAGGAGACGGTTTTACGTCCACTCCAGCTCCTACGTAGGGGATCCCTCTGCAATTTTTGTCTGCATCATACTCTCCAGAAACATTCCTGCAGATGAAGAATTGTCTTGGTTGTGTGGATGGGTAGAAAGGTTTGTGTATTAGAGAGGTTAGGGAATATGACCTAGAAATGTGATTCTCTGGCCTGGCTTCCTGGCATCCAATTTTGGATATTCCACTGCCAATCCAAGCTGTATATTTCAAAAGAAAATTTCTTAGCTCTGTTTTTAACTTCTCTCCTTTACTTTGGACAATCTCATTATTCTGCCAGTCACTTAGCCTTGTTACCTGGGTATTACCCAAATTCTCTCTTAGTTCTCAGATCAAGACTATGCAAGAGTCTTCAACATTATGTACCAAAGATATAGCCTTTCTTGTCCATCCATGCAACTGAAATTCTTGTTCAGGGTCTAAGCTGTCACCTCATATCCAAAGCAAAAGCAGTCTTTCTACCTCTCATCCACCCAGAGTAATGCTGTACATCTGAGTTACCCAACCTCACTCTTGTCTTTTTAAGTCCATGTTAACCCTCTAGTGTACCACCATCTGCTTTTTTCTCAAGGTCTCTTCCTGTGACCTATCACTTCCTGTTCTCTAAAAAAGTCAACACTCTTCTGATTTGCCCCAGGACCAATCTCTGCAACCTGCCTTTCATATTTTCAAACAAATATTTTACTTTTTTCCCTATTCTAGTTCTCAGAAAAGGCTACTCTGCAAAGGTACTTTGTCATTCCCTTCAGATCCTGCTTCAATGTTCTCCTTGACTGGAATACCTACAAAAATTGACAAGTACACTGTTCCCATGCTTGTACCACTGTTTATGGTGATTAATATTGTCTCCTGAAATCCTTCTGCACCTCAACCTACCTTCATTCATTTGCTTTCTCATCTTAAATTGTAGATCCAACAGGTTAGAAATTATGGCTTCATTCTGTGTTTGTCCAGTACTGCAATGTGTGCTCAGAAAGTACTTGACCCTCATGTCAGCATCTTATCAACACAATTCTAAAAAGGGTCCTTTGAGTCTACCCCTTATCTCCAGGATTTTTGTTGAAATTAATAACTGAGCAAGACAACTACTAATGCAAGAACTGAAAATGGAGTTGGAGTTCTACAGTGCTGCCTCAGATAATGCTAAAGAACAAGAGACATGTCATTCAAATAATTTTTCTACTGTGAAGTAAGATGCATATACCTAGGCCAGAACTAGAAGCTGATTCTCCAATCAGTCTTAAAAACTTCCTACAACACCATCTACCCCAATGAGGAGGTTCTACAATACAGTGCTGGACTATCATCCCTTTGTTTCTATTAATATCAAATTTGAATCTCTCTTTCTGTATATTAAGCAGACATCAACTTTTCCTGTCTTCTTCAACTGGCGAAACAGTTCCTTTGATTGTGGTTCTTTCAAATAACTTTTTTATATATTTGAAAATGGTCTTTGTTCTTACTAAAAACAAAATATTTTTTTCAGTCTTGCTTTATAGGTTACATTCTGCAGTTTTCTAATCTTTCTAGTTTCTTTCTTCTGGACTGTTTTGCTCTTTTGCTAAATTTGCTGTCCCGAGTGTGATGCAGTAGTCTGTCAGTGATCTAACCAGTACCAAGTAACTGAGAGCAACTACTTCCTGTAATAACTTATATTAATACATCTGGGAATGTCATCAGCCATTTTAAGTCAGAATCATATTGCTAATTTATATTCTGCTCATGGTATACAATGCCCCCAGGGCCTCTTCTGGCAGGGTTGCTGCTTCACTAGTTATTCCTCATTTTGTATTTGTGCATTTGATTTCTTCTTGCTAAGTGTATCACTTTGCACTTGTCTTTATTGAATTTCATCTTATTGATTTCAGTTCCTTCAATTTATCAAGATCATTTTGAATTCTTATCATGTCCTTCGAGGTGCTTAGAACCCCTGCTAGTTTGGTAGCATGCTCGTGTTTTATAAGCGTACAGCCTATTTTATCATGCAGGCCATCATTCAAAATATTTCATAGACTCATTTTCAGGACTGACCCCACTGGAAATACCCTCTCATATTGACAGTGGAAGATCCATAACTACTCTTTCAGAAGGGTTTTTCAACTAATCTTGGATCCGTTTTAGAACACTATTAACTATATTTTCCAAGGTTCTTAAGAAAACATTGCGCGAGAGTCAAAAAGCTTTAACAACTTAATTACTGCATTTGCACTTTGGTTTGGCCTGTTGCCCCATCAAGGAAGGAGATTAGACCAACCTGAAATTGTCTTCATCAAAACCCTCTAGCTCTTTCCGACCATCTTATTCTCCTCTAAAAGGACTTTACAAATGGATGCTTTAAGAGTGCACGGGCACTCGGACCTGTGTGTGCAGATGTTTCAGGTGTGATGGTGTGAGTGCAGTCCCCAGCCAGGCAGCACCATGCCACAGGGACCACCCGTGAGGCAGCAGCCCGGAGGGTTTGGCATTGCTGACCCCACGCTGCCTGTGTCCCAACCTTGGCAGCCCATTTTCTGCTGTATCAAACCAGTCCAAGGAAATTGCAACTCATCTATGCAGCACCAGAAAATGGAAAACAGAGTGGTGAAGCCTGTGGTTGCCACCCTCAATATCCTGCTGTGCAAAGATGCATCCCAAGAGTGACATTACTGCAGCACTGCACTTGGGCTGGTACTCTGTCTGTTGTGATACAGGTGTCACAGACCCAGCCTTGCTGGAGAAGGGGAACTGCTTTCTTTGCCACTGGTTGTGACTCAGTTTACTTTTTTTGCAGGTACCAGGCTGCCTGCTTCAGCTAGTAACATGCAAGATGGAATGGAGTCAAGGCTTTCTTTATTCATCACCCCTTTATAGCCTTTCTTCTCCCATAGACATACATACATACGGGTGATGTACCCAGTATACTTGCCTGGCCCTTAAGGACCTTATGGCCCAGGGAGGGAATCCTGCCTGCAACAGCATAGACCAGAATGTGAAGGAGAACATGTTTCAATATTTCTATGGCTATCATATTTTTGATGTTGCATGTATCCACAAACAAAGGCTCTCTGGTTCTCTGTAGGGGAGAATTCAGTAGGGCTTCTGCTGAAAAGACATTGGAATAGCTTTTGAGCAAGGGCCTAAAAACTATCTACCTCCTAGAAAGAAAAAGTAAGAGAGTTGTAACAAATAATCAGAAGGGGGGAGGAGGGGGGGGAAAAGCAATGTCCATTTGCATGTGTTGCAAAATTTCAGAAAACACATCCTAGTTTAACGGGGATGAATTAGAAAAAAAGGAAAGGTCAGGAAATAGTTAGAATCTGCACTCTGTTGCAGCCTGTAGGGAAGAGTGAAGAAGTAATTAAGCTATCAGGCTGATAGACTGACTAGAATACTAAAAATTTTAAAAATTTATAGTGAAATTAATGCATTTCTGAGACTCCATGCCAAAATCCAGCTTTGTGGGAGGGATGACAGAGAATGTCCAGCTTCTTGATTAGATGTAAAAGAGAAATAATCCAGATATTAAGCCGAGAGCTTTAAGACTTATAAATAAATGTTTTGCAATTAAAACTAAGCACTTCTGAAAACATACACAGTTATATTATCAAACGTGCTTTTAGAGGAGGAGGGGCTTGGAGAGTTAGGCAAAGATGAGCAGAGGAAACTCCTTGACATTTCTCACAGCCACAGAAATGGCCATGAGAAAATCCTCCAGCAGATTCACAGAAAATAGGTCCATCAGGAGCCGGGAGGTCATCCAGAGCATTCCCTGCTCCAGGGTAGGATCTCTACTGTTCTGAGAGATGTTAGTCTGACCACTTCCCAAAATCCTTCCATGGTGAGGTCTCTCTGGGATACCTGAGCAACTGACTGCTTAATTTCATTAACTCTAATGCTGTAGAGCTTTTCCTAATGAACAACCAAAACTTTCCTTTTTGTAATTTTAGCCCACTACTTTCAGCCCCAGTTGCAGCAGACATGAAGAGCAATTTGGACTGGACACAGCTGCCAGCCCCCGTGGTAGCTGTCAGTGCCGTGCCTTTCACAAGCACACTGCTAGGAGGAGTGCTGTCCATGGAGTAGGAATAAAACATCATCATGGGGGCACAAAGCTCTCTAGATCAGTGAAAAACACTGCAGATGCTCCTATTCTGGATCACCTCAGTTCTAAAAGCTGAAGCTAGTCTGATGGCATGGGAACAAAACCTCCTTTATTCTGGTCAAAATAAGGTATAGAGGTATTCTGAGCTTTTTTTCATGTGAGACATTATGCCTCAGTGAAATCTCATTTTTCAATGTCTTATCATTGATCCTTCCTCTTGTTATTTCACCATGGCAACACTTTGGCCCCATTACTGAGCATGCAATTAAGATTTCAGATTTTCTAATTTCAGACTGCAGATGTACTGATGGATATGAAGCACCCACGCCTTAGATGTAGTATATGTGCTACACATGCAGACATCCTGCAGCAGAAATGTATACTTGCTTCCTTGGTAATTACACTGCCATGGTGAGATTTTCCTTAAACCACAGATAAGCCAGAAGAGAAATGGAACACAGTGAGGCAAGGAAAAGAGTGGGGGTGGCAGCATAAGAGCAAATGGGCCAGGAGGGCAGGTGTGGGTAAGGGGAGGGGTAAGTCAGAAAGGTGAGCAAGGACGAGAGAGTGGCAAAGGGACTGGAGAGAACAGAGCAAAGATGGAGCAAGACAAAAGAGTGGGACATGAAATGGAATCTACCGGGAATGCTACAGGATGGAAAGATGATGAAGGCAAGGTAAGAAAAGCCTTCATGTGAGTGATGGAGAAAAGCTGCCTTGGGAGAAGGAGCAAGAGTAGGAGACTGAGTAGTGATGAGAAGAAGCTGAGGGAGAAAGCAGTTTGGATGGAAGGGAGGGTGTCAGGTAAGGGGACAGAGCAAGAAGGTAAAGAGTGACAGTTTTCTCCCTCCAGCTGTAAGCAGAAATTAAATACTACCAACATCTGAGTAGCCAGTATCTGCTTACGCATCTGACTTTTCAACCTGAGATAATTGGAGATGATGGTGGCAGGCTTTCTCAAATATTTATACACTTATGAAATATAGCTCTTTGCAATTTAAAAATCAACCACACATCTTGGGGGACAAACATTCTCCTGGGAGTTTGCAAGATATGAGATTGGCAGTAAGACTGTTGGAAGAGAAAGCATTTCTTCCCTGCTTGAATTCTCCTTTTTCTTAAAAAAAAATGGTAATGGAAAATGTAATAAAATGTACCAAAATGCATGAAACCTAATCACATAGCTACTTATTTGTATTCAGCAACCAAATCCTTCTGAGGGAGCAATTATTAAGTGCACAGAATCCCGTAATGCTCTTTAAATATCATGTGCAGAAGCAGCAAAGCACAGGGGAAGTGAAACTGCTGTCTCATGGCTCTCTCTTGTTTTATCAAGCCAGTGACCAGTGCAGACTGTGGTCGTGCTGTTTGGATTGTGCCTGTGGATCCGAAGCATCTGGATAGTGCCTTCGTGCTCTCTAGGTGTCCATGGGGGGACAGAAACAGACACCACAGTCAGTTCGAGGAGAAGTCTGGCTTGCCAACAGTGTGGCCACTTTCAGGCTACACTTTGGAAAGCAGTTTATTAACGATTCAGTGTCACCATGGTGGAATCACTGAGGGATAGAGAAGGCTATAGGCAATAAAAGAGGGAAGGGAGAACAAGAACAGAAAAAAAAAAAAACAAACCAAAACTCAAACCTCCTTTATTCCTTTTTTTCCATAATAAAACTCAGGTTCCTCTAAAAAGGAAAGAAATACAGGACCTATGGGGTAAATTATGTCCATGAAAACCTGACTTCCATCTAGACAGGATTTCACTTTGCCTATACTCTTTGCCATCTGTTTTACCATGAACAGTTTTGATGCCTTTGAACTGCCATGAGACAGCCTGGTCCTTGATCTCACATAGACTTATGGCCATACTTGAGACAGCGAGGGACTACATTGAGGCTCTGCCCCTGTGCTGGGGGTGAGAAACGAGCAGTGGTCTAGCTGTGACTTTGACCCAAGCATCTGCACTGTGCTTGGGAGGACAGGGGACCTGGACACCTGCTGGGGGGTTGGCACAGTTGCCGCTGCCTCAGCCCCTTCTCCCATGGCTTCTCTGAGCTGAAGCCAAAGAACCACAATTGATATCGGAGGATGAGCCCCATCCTGAGGGTGCTGGTGGGCCCCTGCACTCCCAAGGTCTCAGGTGCATGCATCTATAAGGAGCAAAAGCCTCTGAGGAGTGAAGCTGAGGGTGGAGAGGGACCCATGGGACTAGGACCTAAGGAAGGTCCCCACCCCGCAGAGGCTGTCTGTGTCTTAAGAAGCAGCAGAGGGGCCTTTGCCAGCTGCCCCTTGTGTTTCTGCTTTGTGGGAGGGAAAGACTGAGGGCAGCCAGCAACTCTGGAATAATCCCTGGTGCAGTGTGAGGGGGCTGGGGTATGGGTCCTCATGTGTGCTGTGGGTAAGAAGCTGACAGCTGTCTGCTTTGATAAAGCTGAATTTCATAAAGGAGCCATCTTTCTGCAGGTTGCTGCTTTGTATATGAAAGTGCTAACAGCAGCTAAGAATCCTTTGCCTTCCAGACATAAAAAATACTAAGGCTCCTATGTTTATACACTTCAAAAAATAAAAAAGGATCTCAATGCATAAAAGAAAACTACAATCCATGAAAATTACTGCCCTGAATTTTGTGTCCCCATATCCTATTAAACTTAGAGGCGTACAAGAGCTTCTTTTTGGGGAGGGTAGGGGAAACCCAAGCAAACAAGCAAACTCATAGACTGCCTAGATGCGAATTGCATTTTCTTTCTTCTGCTTTTGTGAAAACCTGCTTGTAACTGACAAGAGGAATAGTTTATCTTCAGCTGCCCTATTTACGTTACAAGAGTGTGACCAAGAAATCAATGCACTTAGCAGAAGAGAAAGGTACCATGTCGTAACTAGGTCATAAACACACTAGCTCTCTTTTGCCTTGAAGCCCTGCTCTTCCCTTTTCTACTTTGTGTTTCAGAACAAAAATACATTTCTCTTTCAAAATCTCCATTTCGAAGCTTCTCCCTCATGTGAGCTTTTAACTTTCATTTTCATTTCTGAGCACTGGTACATTGACTATTACAGGATGTGTATACTGTATGCAAAGTCATAGAATCATAGAATGGCCTGGGTTGAAAAGGACCTTAAAGATCATCTGGTTTCAACCCCCCTGCTGTGGGCAGGGTTGCCAACCACTAGAGCAGGCTGCCCAGCGCCCCATCCAGCCTGGCTTTGAATGCCTCCAGGGATGGGGCATCCACAACTTCTCTGGGAAAAGTCCACCAGAAAATGAGAGAAACAGAAAATATCAAGGCCATGTCTTGCAATATCTCCTCTCGTAAATAATCAAATAAAATATCATTCCCATGATTCACATTAAACATTTAATCAGGAGTCAGATAACCCTTACTAGTGTCTTATTCATTATTGATCGTTTATTGATAAACATGATAGCCGTTTTAAAGGGCTGAACACAAAAAGCTGTGATAATGTGGATGAGGAGAAAAACAACTTGACCTGAAACAGAGCAAACTGCCTACTAATTCCCCCATTTTTTCTTTCTCCCAAGAGTTTTCTCAGCCCCAGTGCAAGGCAGTAGATGAGTCTCAGTGTGACATTGCTCCCACCCAGCCCTGCCATGACCCTTCCTCATTGGGTAACTACTGCTATTGGAGGTAACGTATGGCCCGATGAAACCCTCCACGGCCAGTGAGGTAGACAAACAAAAATATTCAGTTATTCTATATGCTTTGATTATTCCAGGCACCACAAGCAAGGATAGTGGTAAACAGCGTGATCATTAAATTCTCAGAAGGTAGTAAGTCAAACACCACTGCAGAGAACTGTCATGGTCTTAAAATGCTGCAACAGTAAGATCAGAGATTAAATGGTACTTCCAGAGTACAACAAAATGAAATTCAGTTCTGCGACAGGAATGCTAATGTGTCTGAGCAAAAGTAATCACAAAGAAGGACATTCAGTGCAAAAGGACACCAATGTTTTGCAGTACTAATGACAAAGGAGAAGTTAAAGTTAATGGGCAGCTAATCAGATACAAATTTCTACTGTGATATCAGCAACAAGGCTGCAGCTGAACTGGCAAATCATTGTTCCTATGCTCACATAAACTCTCAGTAGTTGCAACAAAAATTCCAACTTTCCTGGAGCATGTGGCTTGGATGGCAGGTGCAGCACCTTGGGTAGAATTACAGGAGATGCAATTCTTAACAACAACAGCCTGACCGCTGTTTATGGGTGGGCAGGGAGAAGGAGGAGGAGGAGAAAGTCACTATTTCCTAGCAAAACATAGGATGAGCAGCTGTCCTGGTTTGGGTTGGAACAGAGTTAACTTTCTTCATAGTAGCTAGAGAGGATATGTTTTGGATTTGTGCTGAGAAGGCGGCTGATAACATGCTGATGTTTATAGTTGCTGCCAGGACAGTCAAGGACTTTTCAGCTTCTCTGCTGTGCCAGGGGCAGGAGAAGTTGGGAGGGAGCACAGCCCCAATTACTAGCCTAGGAATTGACCTTAGGTTTAGGATTGAGACCCAAATTGGCCAATGGTGTATTCCATGTGTGTCATGCCCAGTAGATAGATGAGGCTCTGTCTGGAATTTCACCTCCATCTCTCTCTCAGGGTCATCTCTCTCTCTCTTGGTCAGCTGTTGGACTCTCAGATGCTCTGGCTCTTATATCTTTTCCAGGATTGCAGTTTGGGGAATCTCTCTGCTCTGGAATCCTTAGCTGGGAACGGGCTGAGCATTGGTCATCATGTCGTGAGCAGCTTCACTGTGTATCACTCATTTGTATATTTGTATATTATTATTATCAGTATCTTCTGTTTTATTACAGTTTAGTTATTAGATTTTTCTTATCTCCACACATGAATCTCTTTTCCCTTTACCCATTTAATTCTCTCCCCATTCCTCTGGAGGGTGGGAGGGTGAGTGACCTGCTGCGTGGTGTTTGACTGTTAGCCGGGTCAAACCATAACAGCAGCCCACCAGATGGCACACGGCTATCTGAGAAGTCAGCAAGTGTGCGGAAAGACCTGTTGGTTCTGGGGAAGATGGAGAGGATGGGTGAGGGCAAGGCATGAAAGGAAGGAGAAAAGGGAAAGACACGATGGTTCTGACTGTAAGTCCTGATTGTTGTGCTGTGGCTTTTCTTAGCTTATTCTAAAGAACAAAGAGAAACAATTAAAAATGCAGAATTGCTTGGCTCAGGACGTTTCCTTTACCCAGGCTGCAAACTCCAAAGGGAAAAGCCTTCTTTCTCTAATTTTGACAGAGAATACATTTCTGCGTAGAAGTTCTTAGGTATGGAAAGAAGCAGACACATGTACATGCACAATTTTTGTTGTTGGTACAGTTTACGATTAAGTGCAGGCAAGCTGTTCTTATTTTCACACTGGAGGCCATAGGTGAGAGCCCTACAATTCAGTGAGGGAAACTGTATTTTCAAGTTTCATGTGGGAAAGGTCTGAGTTATTTTGATACGCACTTCCTTTAAAACCTTCTTTTTTAAAGGGAAAAATATTTGTTGTTGCTGAATTCATGATACGTGACAGAAATTTGTATAAATCCACACAAAACTTTTTTTTTTTCTCCTGGTTTATGCCATTAATGCAAAAGAGGTGAAGTACATTTTGTGGTTAAAAGTAAAGCAGAAAGTAAACTCAGACCTGATCTAATTCAAACTGTATTGCAATTATAAAATGTTGAAATATGGATTGTTTTAAAAGAACTGTATTGTCTACAGTACTGTTCATGTGGTCCTTGCACTGCAGTGTTTTTAGTGATACAAGTGCTGTTCCTACCTCAAGTGTTGCTGATCCGATTGTCTGTCGATCTCCTCAGCTGGGAGTCCCTCTGTCAGGTCTACAAAACTAGTGACACAAGGAGAAGACAGGTAAAAATCCTGCTTGACCACCTCTGCCTGCCCGTTTGAATGTCCATTTATTCATATACACATACTCACAACTGGGCTGACTGGGACTGGGATTTTTACCTTGGGGGGACCCATAACAAGCGGCCACTGCATACTTAAAATCAGAATAAAGAGAAAAAGAGGTTTACTTGTTTTCTGAAGTTGTGTCACTGAATTGGGTTATGTCTTTATGCTTTTCCCCACAAATCTGTGAACTAGAAACCTACTTTAAAAAATGAGAGTCCTGTAGACCAGGGGCCTCCAGGACCTGTGGCTTCAATGAAACACTGACACTCCAAGAGCTGTCTCACACATGTTATCTAAAGGACTAGCTGGTTGCATCTCACCTAACTCTGAGGCTGGATGTGCCTATGTTCGTGTGGTTTTCTTGGCCTATATTTTCCTCTGACTTGGCAAAAAGAGACTTTTGGTTAATAAACCATGTTTTGTTGTCTGTCTCAAAACCCAGGTGCTGAATGGCTCCCAAAGGTGAGTGCTTCTGAAACACAGGCTTACGCTCATCATCTGAAAGAGCTTGTAGCCTGCCTTTGTAGTTGTAAACCAAGCAGGTGGAGATGGAGGTGCCAAGAACAGGGGGAAAGATGGATCTTGCACATATGCAGCCTAGAAGCAACATTTTTTTAAAAATCAAAACAGTCACACAACTTTTAAAACTCTGCTTAAACGGGAGAAAGGACTTTTACAAATGATATGTGATGCCAGCTGCTACAGATGGAAGCTGTAATGGGAAAGAAAATAATGCTTATATAACAGAAAAAAACATATATATTCCCCACACAGAGATATCTGAGGGGAAGAAGGGAATCATGCTGATAAAGCAGAGATAAGAAGAGCTGCCTGTCAAGATAACAGGAAAGATCCCAATCCAAAATAAGTATTCTTGCACGCTCAGTATCCAACCTTTGCCTCCCACAGATTTTGTATGGAAGCACACCAGATAGATCTGTCTCTTTGGGATATCAGATTGGAAAGCAGCTCAGAGTCTGGGTGATTTTGTCTGATTTTCAGGTTCCACTGCTGAGCAACGCACAGAGAGTTTGTGAACACCACCTACCTCCCTGTGGCTCTGCTCCCACCCCTATCTGAGCAGGGTGAGCAGGAGGTGCAAAGCTACAGGCACCAATTTGAAGCAGCCCAGAGTCCCTCACATCTGTTTCTTTGAACTGTCAGGGAAGGCAAAAGAAGACCCGAGTTTGGCTGACTGACATTAACCTGCAGATGCTTAAGGAAAGATTTCTAAGATTGTACTCAGTGGACAGGCATCCACACAAACTCCCACTTGTACCGCTCTCTTCCTCCATTTGAATCCACTTGTTGGCTTCGTACAAATCTGACACTGAAAAGAGTTCCCAGAACCTGTTAATGAGCCTAATAACAGGGGAGGAAGCAGTGTCCCTTTGTAAGGAAAGATTGCAGTCCCTCACATACTCATGTCTCAAGCCCTTAACTACCAAACAATATGCACAGGAAGAAAACCGTAGCAGCACTGCAAGATGGAGCCCATAGAGCCTCTGGACCCTGTTGAACACTAGGGAAGCCACTGCAGCTGTACAGCTCCATCAGAAACATTTCTGCTGTGGTTCCACCTCAGGTAGGTCAACCTGTTTTCCTCTACAGAAGAAAGGGACCAGAACATGTTTTGATTGTGTTGCTCTTTTGCAATGACCTTTCTTACATGGCAGCAGCTTGGCAGGATCCAGATGTTTCCAGAGGGCTCTCATGGCATGACAATCTTCCACTAAGGGACCAGTAAGGAGCATCACATTCATGCTTGTGCACTGGCCAAATATAGTTACTTTTATTTTCTCCACGGGTTTCACTCATGCTGCCTAACCACCTTAAACAATTTTCCCCAGCCTACTGGAATTACAGCTTGTTGCTACATGATTTTTTCTTTCTTTTTGGACATACCCTCATTTTCAGGTGCCTTCATTTTAATTCTTCCAAACTCAGAAAAATTAGAGCCAGGGTTTCCATAGCAACTTTAATCCTTATTTGCATTTCAAAAAAAATTATTCATTTATTGTTCACGAGGGCCTACTACCTAACCTCAGCCTGAAGACCCTGTTGGTCTCTTGATGTCCAAGTCCTTGCCCAGATCTCTGGAGACAGGGATATGACACGTACATATGTTGTTATTGTATTTCCAAGGGACAGAAATTACTGGGTGAGTCAGAAATGAGATTGGTTCAATGTTTAAATAACTATAGCTAAAAGGTATGTTTTATACAGTTAGTGATGCTTTTTAATCACTGAGGAGGAAAAGGAAGTTATTTAGAACCATAATTGCTGAGGAAGTCTCTGGAAAGAAAACAGATACTTCTATCAGATAATTGGTTTTCTGGTATACTAGGGTCCTTGGAATTTTATTGGAGCTAGTAACTGCCTAATTCAGTCTCATGTAGCAGTCTCATGTAAGTCTCACATAACAGTCATATAAGTCTCCAGTAACAGCCATATATATATATATATACACACATAAATTTAGTCTCATATAGCATGTGTCATTTCAAGACTTTTCTTTTTTTTTTTTTTGCTAAGTATACAGTCTTCTCATTTAACTGCATATCCAGCCAACACATCCATAATTGTCTCCATTACAAAAGTGTGGACTGTCTGAGCTGAAAAATATGTGAGTTTGGAGACAATCTTCTAAGCTTATAGCCAGCCACTTCCAAAGAGATCTCCTTTTCAAAACACTTACTGGCATTTTAGCAACCAAGTTGATACTATTTGCTCCATTTGAGCTGGTAGGTGTTTAGTGCTTTAGAAAATTAAAGCAGTTATTTGAGTGCCTAGCAGAGAATAAATGGCATAATTTTAGACAACCACTTTTAGAATCTTGTATCTTGGTTTAAATCTTGTCCTGAATATAGGAGTGTATATTAAAATAAATGTGTATCTTGCTAGGAAAATGCTTATGAATGAGGACTTCTAAACTCAGGAACTACCTATGTTTTTCTGTAAACAAAAGTATTTACATATTTATGAAAAAACCCCACCCTACTATATATCCAACAGGCACACAAATCCTTATGTCTTGGAGAGCATCTCTGGCTGTAGAGATTAAATGGGATCATAGCAAAGTACAGTTGCCTAAGAATTGTGTAGCTTCTACTTGCAGTGACTTTCTAACTGATTGGTTGGTGGATGTAAAGAAATTCGCAGCCATCAGGGGCCCCACAATGAAAAACTGATATGCTTGATAGTGAGGGTTGTATCCTTGACACTCTCCTACTGTCTCGATCTGATGAAATGCTACAGCAGCCTGTGCATTCGGTTAGACAGGAAGGCAGGCAGACTAGCCTAGATATCAGTTCCAGCAGCACTAAACCCATGACAATAACCATCATTCCAGTTCCAAGGGTGGATATTAAACTGTTAAGTGTTTCATAGAATGGCCTGGGTTGAAAAGGAACTCAAAGGTCATCTAGTTTCAACCTCCTGCTGTGGACAGGGTTGCCAACCACTAGAGCAGCCTGCCCAGGGCCCCATCCAACCCGGCCTTGAATGCCTCCAGGGATGGGGCATCCACAGTTTCTCTGGGCAACCTGTTCCAGTGCCTCACCACCCTCTGAGTGAAAAATTTCCGCCTAATATCCCACCTAACTCTCCCCTCTCTTAGTTTAAAAACATTCCCCCTCGTCCTGTCACTATCAACCCCTGTAAATAGTCGCTCCCCCTCCTGTTTATAGGCTCCCTTCAAGTACTGGAAGGCCGCTCCCTGGAGCCTTCTCTTCTCCAAGCTAAACAAGCCCAGTTCCCTCAACCTTTCCTCATAGGAGAGGTGCTCCAGCCCTCTGATCATCTTAGTGGTCCTGCTCTGGACTCGTTCCAAGAGCTCCACATCCTTCCTGTGCTGGGGCCCCAGGCCTGGACACAGTACTCCAGATGGGGCCTCACAAGAGCAGAGTAGAGGGGCACAATCACCTCCCTCTCCCTGATGGCCACCCCTTTTTTAAAGCAGCCCAGGACATAGTTGGCCTTCTGGGCTGCAAGTGCACACTGCTGGCTCATGTCCAGCTTCTTGTCCACCAGGACCCCCAAGTCCTTATTTGCAGGGCTGCTCTTTATCCATTCTTCTCCCAGCCTGTATTTGTGCTTGGGATTGCCCTGGCCCAAGTGCAACACCTTGCACTTGGTTTTGTTGAATCTCATTAGGTTCTCATGGGCCCACTTCTCCAGCCTGTCCAGGTCCCTCTGAATGGCATCCCTTCCCTTTGTTGTATTGACTGCACTACTCAGCTTGGTGTCGTCTGAAAATTTCTGAGGGTGCACTCGATTCTCTCATCTATGTCGTTGACAAAGATGTTGAAGAGCACCGGTCCCAAGACAGACTCACCGTCCTGTAGTTGTCCAAGTCTTATTTTCTCCCTTTCTTAAAAACAGGTGTAATGTTTCCCTTTTTCCAGTCACTGGGGACTTCGCCTGACAGCCATGATTTTTCAAATACGATGGAGAGTGGCTCAGCAACCACATCAGCCAGCTCTTTCAGAACCCTGGGATGCATACCATCTGGCCCCATAGGCTTATATACATTCAGTGTCATGAGGCGGTCTCAGACTTGTTCTGCTGTTACAGTGGGAGGGATTCTGCTCCTCTCACCCTCACCTAGCGGTTCAGGGTCCTGACAGACATGGGAAGCCTGACCGCCAGTGAAGACTGAGGCAAAGCACTTATTGAGTACCTCAGCTTTTTCCATGTCTGAGGAAGCCAGTTCTCCTTTCTCATTTATCAGAGGGGAAACACTCTCCTTGGCCTGTCTCCTCCTGCCTATGTACCTGTAGAACCCCTTTTTGTTATTTTTCATGTCCCTCGACAAGTTCAGCTCCATCTGTGCTTTGGCTTTCCTGATCCTATCCCTACACATCTGGACGACACCCCTGCATTCTTCCCAGGCTACACATCCCTGCTTCCACTTCCTGTACATTTGCCTCTTTTCCTTCAGTTTGAGCTGCAGGCCCTTGCTCAGCCATGCAGGTCACCCGTCTCCTTTGCTTGATTTCTTCTCCTGGGGGATGGAGAGCTCTTGCGCTCTCAGAAAGGTGTCCTTAAAGAGCTGCCAGCTCTGTTCTGTTCCTGTGCCCTTAAGGACCGTTTCCCAGGGGATCCCATCCAGTAATTCCTTAAACAGCTGGAATTCTTCTCTCCTGAATTTCAGGGTCCTGACTCTGCTTTTTGCCTCAACATCAGAAACTTCACCAGGGCATGTTCACTGCAGCCCAGACTGCCCCCAATCTTAACCTCTCTAATGCTCTCTTCTACATTGGTGAGCACCAGGTTTAGTAAAGCTTCCCCTCAGGTCGGTCCATCTAGTATCTGGACCAGGAAGTTATCCTCAATAGACTCCAGGAGTCTCCTGGATTGTTTGCAGCCTGCAGTGTTGTTATCCCAGCAGATATCCGGGTGGTTGAAATCCCCTGTCAGGAGAATAACCAGTAAGGGTGACACCTCTTGCAGCTGAAGCAAGAAGGCCTTGTCAACTACTAGTAGACCCCAACTACTAGATGTCCTTTACTGGACCGTTCCTTGATTTTAACGCATAAGCTCTCAACCTGGTAATGACTGTTTCTCAGATGTAGGGCCTTGCAATCTACTTACTCACTAACATAGAGGATAACTCCCCCTCCCCTCCTACCCTGTCCCTTCTGTTTGCCTGTTTTAATATGTTAACATGACAGTGATGACTACTAAATACACAATAAACAAAGTAGACAATGCTGGAGGGTGTTTGAAAGATGGGATGCTCCTGTCACTCATCTACAGTAATTTCAGTGGCCTGAAGTGTTCAGAGACATTGTTACATGACACTTTCTGCAATGTGTCTAGAAATCTACAGTTTTGTCAGTCTTGGTGGCTGGTAGTGAATCCTGGCTGCTGAAAAGGGCTGAGGAATGGCTGGATGGTTGGTTTAATTCTTGCCATTTTGGTCAGTTGCCACAGATGCTCCTCTCTGAACCCAGCCATGACACCCTTCACAAGTTTGTTTGCTTTCTACATTCTTGGGCTCATCCACTGGTTGTGAAAATAACAATAAATCCCCCCCCACACACCCCCGCTCCTCAATTCAGAAAAAAGTCTTATGCAAGAATGCCACTGTGAAGGGAGCTATCGTAGGATCACTAGTGATGATGCAAAAAGACTGCCAGCAGTGGATCTAGCAGCACATCCCAGCAGGCTGACGAGCCTAAAGAGCCAGGTACAAATTGACAGGAGAGTATTCAGCAAGTGATATTGTTTTGGGGCTTGCCATGATGATTGTAATTAATATTATGTCTGTACAGCTGCTATCAACTTTTAGATGAAGCAGAAAATACATCCCTCACAGGGAAAGGTACTGCTGAGAGCAATAAAAAGAAGAGTTGGCTCTGGGGAAGGAGGAGAAGTCAAATGCTACAGCATTTTAATTAACTTTCCCTACTCTGTTATGTAAGTACTAAACAGAATAATAACATACTTTATTTTTGCAATTTTTATCACTTTAATTTCTGGTACCAGTGTGGTGGGTTGATTTTAGCTGGCTGCCAGATGCCCACCCAGCCGCTCACTCACTCCCACTCCCACTCCTTAACAGGGCAAGGGGAGAAAATACAATACAAAAGAACATGAGTTGACATGAAGATAGGAAGACTGGTTACCTGTTTGTTGCAGAGACATCAGGAACTGGCTGTCCCTGACACAGGACAGCCCCTGACCTCTTTCCATAGAGGCCAGCTCTTCAGCTCTGCTGCTGCTGAAACCTTGACACGAACACCCAATACAGAGAGTCATTAAACTACTTCATTTGAAGGAATACTTTTTGGCTTCATATGCGTAAACCTCCTTTACTTGTCAATAACTCTCCTTTTCATGTGTAATTAAAAATGCCACCCACCCTTTCCACTAATGTATCACATCTTGAAGTAATTCTGACAGCTACATTTTTGGAGGGCTAGGCTAGTACCTTTTTTTTTTGGGGGGGGGGGATATTTATGCCATGTGGTACATTGGTTAAATGTGTGTTTACATACCAGTGCTGAAAACAAGGAAATTATCATAAGTGTGACTGGATAAAAGCTAATTTATCTGCATCTAACCATCTTCTAATGCTGCATAATATCTTCTGTCTGGACCTCCAGGACTTTACCTTGATTTCTCTTCCAACTTGAATGAGAGCTGCATGACACCATCCCTTGGTCAAATGAAGTGTGCTGTACAAGCTAGCACAGGATAGACCAAATCTTAATTCATTTATGTCTGCAAAGATCATAGAGGAGATCAGGAAAGTGACCCTATAGTCTTCTTCACAATTTTCTGCTATAGGAGGTGAGCTTTTGGGGTCTTAATTGTTTAGGCAAGTGGCTTTCATCCCATCAGTGTTATGGCCCCCAGCTTCTGTTCCTGCTCATTTGAATAAGCACACTCCTGCAATCAAAGAAAAAAGCAGATTTACACCATTTATAGAACCCTTGGACAACATCTTCGGAGATCACCACCCAAAGCTTTTAAAACTATAGAGCCCAAGTCTATCCCAAAGCATATCTTGGATTTCCAACAGAAGTTTTTACCCCACTGACATAGTGCATTGGTCAGAGTATTAAATCTGTGCTAACAGGAAAATTTTTCATACCAGAGTTGTCAACACTGATACTTCACTTGCCTTTAATGCAGAAGTATGTAGTGTGTGACCAACTCTATTTTCATTTCATAACTTGCTGACTTCGAAAAGTCATTTTAAAAGCCATTCTCTGGCCTTTTTATTTACTGTTTTCTGCCATAACAATTACAGTTTGGCTAGTAGTACAAATTATTACTTGCTCAAAGCTGCAAATTACAAGTCTTGTACTCCTCAAGCCTCATTTTCCTACAACACTTGTAGCTTAAAAGAAGTTTTTTATTTCTTGTATCACAGTCAGTGGTGACTCAGGAAAAGAAGAAAGCTACTTCTGCCTGTAAGTTTCCATAGGCTTCAATTTGTGGTAAATTCTTTGACATCTAGATATTATAAATGGTCATCTTAATCCTAGGTGGGTTTTGCACACTCAAAAACTGTTTTGCTTTGGGGTTTGGGTTGGAGTTGCTTTATGATCTTGCAGGTAGCGGTTTTTCATTAATTTTAACCAAATGCGACATTGTGGAAGGAGATGGAGAAATTCACACCACCATCCACATCAGTCACAGTATCTTGCTCTTCAACCCTGTCATGAACTTCATAGCTATGAATGTGGGCCAGGAATGAGACACCGAGAGTGACCAGCTCTCCAGTTGGCTGACTGCAGGCCTGTGCTGTAGAAAGATGGCACAAGACAGGAATTCAAAGTGACAGTCAAGAAAATTACACAATTGTGTATACCTTGTGGTTTCTAGTTCAACACTGAATATTTTGCTTTTAATTTACTAGTAATAAGTAAAACTTAACTGCCCAGTGAACTAAGCTATGAACTAAAAGTGTGAAAGAATACCCTGATTGTACAGTGACTTCATATAGCTACTAANAAAAAAAAAAAAAAAAAAAAAAAGAAGGCAAAACATGTAAGGAAAGTTCATTGAGGGAATGTTCTCTTTAAGAAGTATATGTATATTCCATATATATTAGAAAAATGTTATTTTTTTTAGTAAAATCTCTGAAAGGCAGAAGGTATCACTACCAGAAAGCAGTGAATTTGTCTTTCTCTTCATAAGGCAGCTCTCAGTGCATGGTGAAGTAGAGGAAGAGTTTATGTTCTTGGTAATACTGACCAGCCACTGGAGTGGGCAGACATTTGACTGTAGCTATAGTAGCCGTAGTAGCTACAGACCTCTGCCAGCAAAAATGCCCAATAGCAGTCTTCCAAGATGGTCTTCAGAAATGGAAACCATCTTGTGACTGCAACTGCGTATGGGACATAGCTATGAAAAGACCATTATCATTAACAAAACACAGCTGCCAGATGATGTAGAGTCATTCAGAGACATCTGTTCTTCTGAAGGATTTTAGTTAAGTGAACCAAAGCTCTTCTGGCTTTTCTTCCAGTTGATGTAGAAGTGTGTCAGAAAAAGAAATCACCAAGAAAACCCAGCACTTAGTTTAAAAACCTGTGAAGTGTCTCGTTTTTTCTCCTCAAATAGAAAAGTGTTGGAGTCAAAGCTGTTTTCGGACTGCTCCTTCCCCTCCTCCACGTTGCACTCATTCTTGATATGGTCCAGCAAGACTCCCATAGGTTGGCTCAATACCACTTTTCTTTGTACTGTCACTTCTAAGCAGGTGTTTAAAGCCAAATGCCCTTTTTCCTAATAAAAGGGAAGTCTCAGAAGCAGTATTTAGCATTTTCTGTCAATATTGGTAATACTTTGGGGGAGACGTTCCATGCAGCTCCCACAGAAGTCTGCCAGCCTAGGAAGGGTGATCCTTTTTTAAAGAGAGGGTGGACAGTGCTTGCACTATCAAGGCAGCAACCTTCAAGAAGGGGACACTACTGAGCTGACAATACTTACAACTTTCCAGCTTCTAGACAATAACTTTCTTGGACAACTAGGTTTCTGCAACTGGTCCTCAAGCCTTTCATGCAGTTACAGTATGTATTTCATGAATTTCAATGCTGCTTCCACTACAGCACAAACTTAATCTATCTTGAAAGTGGAGCAAGTGCATGATTAATCTTTTCAATTATTTCACTGTGCTATAATGAAAGCCGCTCATTAGTCCAATATTTGCAGATGAGAAAACACTCAGCACAAGCAAATGTGTTTACTTAAACGTTGCACAGGTAACAGTTAATGTGTGATCATAATGTGTCTTTGCTTCATTTACAAAAAAAAAATAACAAGGTAAAAAAATCCTTTAACAAATATTAGAGTGTTCTGACTTCATTGAGATATCCTCAAGTGCATTTTTAAAGGGTTTAACCAATAGAAGCATCTGTAAATTTCCTCCAATGCTTTCGTATCGGACACTGTACCCTATCTTAATGGTAAGTAATTAGATGCCACAGCATCCAAACCAAATAAACAAAGTTTCAAGTACCAGATCTGGGAATAGTTTATCCGTTTCCCCTAGCTTGTATCCTCTTCTTGTGCCTTTAAAAATATATTGTCCAAGTGACTGAGAATAAAAGAACTCACCTACTCACAGACAGAGAAAAACTCAGAAAAACCCTTCAGAATCTGGAAATTTAATTTTGTTAGTGCTTTTAATGATTTGCTTTATTGCAACAGCAGGCACCACTTCATAAATAAGACGTTAAACCAAAATGTCCCTTTTAGAATTCATTTTCCCCACACTCCCATGTTACTTGACAGTGATCAATGGATAACCTTTCCACAGCAGGGCTGGGGACTGCTGATATCCCTGATGCCTGTTGTTAGGACATTTCTTGTGAAACTGGCTGACGGGGGCATGGTCTTAGGCAGAAGAAGAACAAACAATATCACAGTGCTCTAAGCTGTCCTGCAAAAGCCCAGTTGTCCCCCACTTGCCCCATTGCTTCTGCGCCAGATGTCTACCTGTACACTTCTGTTCTGGCTGTCTCAGTGTCACGAGGAGGTTCGTTTTCCGTTTGTAAAAGCTCTCAAAGTCTCTTGGGAGCACTAGCTAAAATTTTCCAAGGCATCCCAGATTTAGGCTTCACTAAGTTTCTCTTTTCCAGACGGAAGCTGGGGGTTGCTTTCTGACCTCCAAAACGATTCAGGTATGTATATGCCTACATTCCACCAGAAAATGAGACCGTGACATTTTTCCATACTTTTAGCCACTCTGTTTCAGTGTAAATGCTATTTTACAATGTTTTAATGGCCACTGGATACTGATGTGAGACTTGTGACAGAGTTAGTCTTTTATGACACATTTCTTTCACACCTCGATGAACTGTTAATTATTCCTTGCAGTTCAGAGGACAGAGTTCACAAAATCGTCTGGCAAAGTGTTTTGAGCCAAGGCACATGTCATGGGGTTATGGACCGTCTCTGCTAATGAATGTCTGAGTGGCTTCTGTGTTTCCCTTGAAAGGATGCAATTACATATTCTTGGCTGAAACGGGAATGAGAAGATTTCTTCCACTGAGGAGGGAGTACAACATGTTTTAGTTTTCTCATTTTAATATAAAATTATACAGCTTCACAGGCACAGGAGTGACAGGATGAAGAACCAAAGCAAGTGACGCTGCTTCTTAATCTTAAGTAGAAATTTCCTTAATCGAGTGCTCCCTGAATATACGGCTTTTAGGGCTTTTGAAGGAAAAAAGTTAGATCACAGGTGAGGCTTTTCCAAGGTCTCATTGAACAAATTAAGATTTGTTTAAGTCCAGTGCTGAGGTGAGTGGGCAAGTATTTGACATCACTACCAGAATAGTAGGGCTTCATTCAGTTTTATTGTGACCCAACGCACCTTTTGCATAATGGAAGTCTGTAAGGTAGTTGTAGTAGTAGATAAATGTTTAATGATGCCATACTCTACAATTTAGATCTTGGCCTATTCTTGGTTTTCTTTCTGGAGCTGCAACACATTGGTGAAAATGGCAACAAAAAATCTCCTAACAAGCTACTTTTCACAGTATGTTAAAATGCTTACACAAGTGAAAAGCATATTGATTCTCACCCCCACCCCTTCCACTCTAACTGCTGCCACTTAAGGGTTTGATGAATTGAAAAGCTTTTGCTTTGATTTCCTTAATGGTGTCGAGAAAAGGTGGAGCAATAAAACAATTTATCAGCTGTATCTGCGAGAGAAAATGAACCATGGACAGTCTGTCCTGTTGGAAGATGTTAAGTGGTGGGGAAAATGGGTGTTTAAATTTGGATTATAAACTTTATTACTTAGGCCTTTCATTTATTATTGTATTTGTAAGTCACCTGCTACCCTGGAGTTTATATTCTGATTTGCCTGTAGGCTGGAATTTTTCAGCCTGTTCTGTTTGAAGGGCTTCCTTTCTAGGAGAAACCCTTGCCATTGGATGGGACATGGGAAGGGTGTCGAAATGTTGTATACTCACTGATGAAACTGGAAATATTGATAGTAAAAGATAAGGTCACTTTTCATCTGCTGGTGAATAACAGCCAACTTTTAGGAGTAACTGTATGTTTGTTGGTTTGGTTTTTTCCCTGTTATATGGACAATCACCAGCCACTGGACCACAGATGGGAAAACATCGCTCTAGTGACACCAAGTTACATATTTTTAATAGAAATAAGAATTATTACAAACTAACAAAGGAAACAATGGATGACAAGGGGAGATAAAGTGTTTTACTGCTGTATTTTTATTCCCTTTCTGGTTGCAGTCAAGCATCTATTTGGGACAAGGTGCTGGTTCATCACCAAAGCCTTGCCTGGGCTGGAAGAAATTGTTAAAACTAGGAGTTGTGAAAAAATGTAAAAAGTAATTGGCAGTACTATGTTCCAGAGTAATTGCATGTTGTTATAATCCATGCTCCATCTTTAAACTTACATTTTATCTGACTTTTTTCTGGGATACAGGGAAAGAGCATTGCACCTGGTTTTGATCAGAAGCTCAGCTTTCCTGCTAAAAGGACTAGGAGCATAATTTATTTATTTTTCAATAAAAGATAATCTTTCTGAGAAAATATCAAAACAGAATATGTTGCTTATTGCTATTTTGCGGGCATCTGAAACTTACTTTTCCATTTTAATGCAAAGAACATCTGTAAAATTTTGCCGCTTTTATATATAAATGAAAGAGTTAAGAGGCTGAATCCAGCACTGGCCAAGTCTGTAGCCTCTTGTAATTTCTTTTAGACTTGTCTAGAAATATCTTTTCTAATATGGATTTTTTTTCTTTCTTTCCCTGTGACCAGTCTGCAAAGTTAGACCAGACTGTATCAATATTTTCCACAAGGTTTGTTTTCTCAGGTTACAGATCATGTTTTTTCTTAGTAAATAATAAAATGCACAAGGCAGCTGTCTCTGCAACGGCACAAAGAGCAAATTCTTTGCATTGCAGCATGTCTTCATCCAAACCTGCTTCAGGAAAAAATCAAATAAGTGAAAAGTTTATGGATGATAGGACAGACTCTTAGTTTTGTATGCAAGCAGCCAAGTGGGACTGCAGTGTTCTCAGTTATCCCTTACACAAACTGCCCATTAACATTGGAAGCAGGTATCTCGATGCACCTATATCAGCTGATAAACTACAGGGGCTTGGCAGGACTCTGACAAGAAAATGTTAACTGCTCAGAGGACCCTGGGTGAAGAAGGTTATGTTTGTAGAAAAGCAGAGGAGGCAGCAGCCTGGCTGCTTCCCTGGGAGGCTGGTGCTGCCACAGGTACTGAACAGCATTAGGGCTTGGCCAGGCAGCTGGTGGGGATGGCTGGAGCGGGCTGCGATGAGCCCAGACAGGCTGAGTGGGGAGAGAGGAGATGGAGGAGGTGGACAGTGCCTCCTCTTCATTTCTGTTCTTCTGCAGCTGTCCCAGAAAAACTGGTGCTGAGGAAGGCTGAAGAAGGAACACTTTGCAAAATAAAAGTATGAAAATACTCCTTTTCAGAGTATTAGTATTGTATGATTTACTGATTATCCACTTTAAAAATTTTGATGAGCTTTTTCCACCAACCTTTACACTTTCTGAAGAACAGGAAAAGGAGGGGAAATCAAGAAGGTGGAAACACTCTGTGTGTGTCTCTTTTAATTTTTTCCCTGTTATTATAACTAGCTTCTGTCATGAACTACCCAGCAGATCACAGAAGTGTCATGCAAAAATCTTTCGCATATGTTAATATAATTCAAATTAAATTTGCAAAGGATGTTTTTAAATTCTGGAAGCCACGGCCTCACCCAGAAAATTTTGTTGTACAAATTCCTTTTCAAGTGCAAATAAAGTACTATGACCAAAACTACAGTCTTCTGCACTAAAGAGTCAGCATTCCCCAGGGATTAATTGAAAGTGAAAAGGCATTTCAGGCAAAAGGAAGCACAGGAATAAATATCTTAGTAGGTTTTCTTGTCTTTTTATGAACAGAGGCAACACGTTGCTCTTCATACAGCTAGAATTTTGCATGCACACACCATTTGTAGCTACCTTATGGGAATGTGATATGACAACAATTAAATTCTAATCTGACCCCAGCCTGTACTAATACAATTGCTGCTGCTTTTTTTTCCTAATTATGATATTCTGTAAAAGGCTTTATTTGAAAATAAAATATTTTAAACACTCCATAACATCCAGGGCTCTGCTTCTCTAGCTCCACCAACTCAGCTCCCTGTCTTCGAGAAAACTGGTGCACCAATAACTCGGCTTTGCTCTTTTTATGTGTCTCTGGTCGCACACAAGCGGTCTGACCTGGTCAGCATGATCAATCACACAGTATAAAAAAAAAATCTAATACAGTAATGGTGACAGCCACTCTAGGGAAGAGTAGTTTACAAGCCTTCTGCATCACTTAATTCAACAAAAGTTACTAAAAGTCAGAGTTTGGGAGAAGGTGAGGAAATGGAATAATGAAATTACCTAAATACCCTCTTGACTGAAGATTGTTTCTTCACCTTCACTCATGAGATCCCTCAGTGGACTGGTGAAAAATTTGTCTTTGGGAGTTTAAATTCATTATTAAATTAACCCATGATATACCTACTAATGCACAGTTTATTTCTCAATTGTTTGGCTAATGTGGAGGTAATCTGTAAACCTAGTCATATTCAAAAGAACAAATTTTCTCGTTTAGTTTCTGGTTTTACTGCAGTTGCTCTAGCCAAAGGTATTTTCCATTCTCATTATACTACCTGTAGCAGGATTACTTTTGAAACAGTAATAATACTCTACTTATCTTTAAAATTAACATTAAACAACATCTCTCCTAGCAGGCAATATCTGTCTGCTTTTGTGAAACCCAACAGTGAAACAGAAATCTATCTGGGGGCACGAGTTCCAAGCAGGGTCCAATTTCTTAAGTTTGGGAAGCCCTTGGACTCGGGCAGTCCTCCCTAGGGCAGGTGGTTTCCTTGTGTTAATACCGCAGCCAAGCATGTTTGCGCTTCAACAGCTTTGCTGTCTTTCAGCTGGATTCAGTAGCTGTCTGAACATGGCATCGAGGTCTTTTGGACAGCTGGGAGCATGGAGTTCATGTATGTGCAGGATCTGCTGACAGAACATTGTTTCTACATGGAAAGCTCACTTGCACAAGGAATTGGAAACAGCCTTGTAGTTAACCTGGGTACAGAGTCCAGTTGTCTGTCTAGAGAAACACACCTAAAGACTATCAGTCAAGGTTTTGTACAAAACATAAACTGTTAAAACTTTGGCCAAAGGTGTTCCTACAGATTGAGACTGGTATCTGACATAAGGTGGAAGTGTATGAGAATCGGAAATAGAGAGTGATCCAGATTCTTATGATCAGGATCTTCAGGATTTCACTGCTACAGGAGGTATCCAGTTCAGTGCTCTTAATACTCAAGGATGAGTAGTCTCCATTTTGATCCCCGCATGATTCTGTGGGAATGAGTTTCTGCAGTTTAAATAGGCATTTTGGGGAGTGTCTACATGGGGGAAATATTTTGATTTGTTTTAAAGCCGTAGCCTGATTTCAGTTCTTGTTCTGTGAGGAATATTTAATCTTTCACTTTTCACCTTCTCTGTGTCATTCACAGAGGTATGCATACAACTGTTACAACCTCCTTCTCCATATGCAGTCCTCTGTCTTCTCTCTCTTTCAAATGGAAGTGTCTTTTTTTTTTTTTCCCCTGCCCCGCCCCTGGGGAAGGAGTGTTATCCACTCCTTGTGAAATGGGAACACCACTTCTACTATCATTGAATCATAGAATGGTTTGGCTTGGAAGTGAACTTAGAGATCACGGACTTCCAACCCCCCTGCCATGGGCAGGGACACCCTCCACTAGACCAGGTTGCTCAAAGCCTCATCCAGCCTGGCCTTGAACACCTCCAGGGATGGGGCATCCACAGCTACCCTGGACAACCTGTTCCAGTGTTTCACTACCCTCACAGAAAATAATTTCTTACTAATATCTAATCTAAATCTGCCCTCTTCCAGTTTAAATACATTACCCCTGGTCCTGTCGCTATATGCCCTTGTAAAATCCCCTCTGTATCTGTCCTGTAGGCCCCCTTCAGGTACTGAAAGGCTGCTATAAGGTCCCCCTGGAGCCTTCTCCAGGCTGAACAACCCCAACTCTCTCAGCCTGTCCTCATAGGCGAGGTGCTCCAGACCTCTGATCATCTTCATGTCTGGTTCCAACTAGGAGGATGCAAACCACACATGGCTTTGAAGATGAGGGTGATGCTGAAGACACACAGGGACATAATTTCTAGCTCTTCCCTTCAATTCCTTTTCCGCTACTGTATTGGGTCTGGCTGAGATGGAGTCAGTATCCCCAGAGCAGCCTCACAGCGCTGAGTGTGACCCTGGCAGCCAGCAGGGTGTTTGTAACACAGCTTGGGAGGGGGCGGAGCCAGGACAGCTGACCCGGATTGGCTGTTCCATACCATGTGACCTCAGCTCAGCCATAACAGCCAAGGGAAGGGAGGAGGAGGGGGGCATTGGTTATTGTGTTTGTCTCCAGGAGCAGCTGCTACACATACTGAAGCTCTGCATTCCTGGGAAGTGGCTGGACATCGCTTACTGAGGGGAAGTAGAGGATAACATCTTTGTTTACCTTTTGTTTCTGTGCATGGCCTTGGCCTTTGCTTTAATTAAACTGCTTTAATCTTGACCCATGTGTTTTTCATCTTATTCTTCCCCTTTATTTTGATGAAAGGGGAGTGATAGAAGAGCCTGGTGGGCACCTGGCATCCAGCCAACCACACCTACTATTCTGTTTTAATTTTGACCCTTGCTGACTATCAAGCTGATGTTTTCATAGAGTTGACTGCAGTGATTTCTCCCTCTCCCTCTGGAGCTGTAATTATTCATTTAGAATTCATAATCATGCAACTGAAGTTATTTTTCTCAGGTACATCACTTTACATTTATCAACTTAGAATTTTACTAACCGTTTTATTGCTCACCAAGGAAGTCTTGTTTTAATTCTTCACAACCAGGTTTAGGTTTTATTATCTTGCCTAATTTTACGACACCAGAAAACATTTGCCAATTTAGTTGCTGCCCATGCTTTCAGACCTCTCAGGATGGTATTGCAAAGCACTGACCTGACTGCATATCAATGTGGCTTCTCACCCATGGCCTTGGCCACTGTAAAGCTGGCCAGTAGTCTTATCCTTCTTTCTCTGTCTTCTAATCAGTTACTAATCAATTTCAAATCAGCTTCTTAAGAACCTTTGATGAGGAACCTTGACAAATGCTCTTTAAAAATAAAATGATATATCTTGATAAGATTATACCTCTCTCACAGTCACCGATTCCTCTAAAGAGATTTGACAGGTTTGTGCAGCATGACTTCTCTTCACAAAGCCATATGGGCTCTTCTGCTGTGGAGAACAACTTTTCCATACTTTCTCTGATTCTCTCCTTTATTGCAGAATCTACTGATTTGCCCAGGACAGCTGTCAGATACACTGTACAAGTAATAATAACAAGTATAACAGTAGAAATATTTTTCAGCTATGGATTTTAAAACCTTTCTCAAGTCAGCCAGTGCTCATTACAGATGAGGAAAGTGGAGGGCAAAAAATTTAATAGTTACAAGGCTGTGCAGAAAGTAACTGGTGGAGATGGATGTGGAAGCAAGGGTCCCGTGTTCCCTGCCCTGATCCTGCATTTCATTATACTGTGGCTGAAGAGGGACCTTCCCAGCCCTTCAGAGCTACTAGTGTGGGTTTTGGTAGCATTCCCAGTGAAAATACAGGAGTGCTCTGCTCTGGCACCTGCTCTGGGAGTAGTGCCTACTGTTCTTTTGCTTCTCTTTTAGATATTCACAGAATCACAGAACAGCTGAGGTGAGAAGGGATCTCTGGAGGTCATCTGGTCCAACCACCTCCACTCAACCAAGGCCACCTAGAGCTGGTTGTTCAGAGCTGTGTCCAGGCAGTTTTTAAAATCTCTCCAAGGATGAAGATTTCACAGTGCTCACTGCCTTTTTCTGCAGCCACACGTCTCCCTGGTAAAACAATATGCAGCACAGTTTTCCCTCCCATAAAATTTGGGGTTTTTTTGTCCAAGCATGGATTTCCTGTGTGACTTGCTGTNTTCTCTACTACCATGATATTATACGTTCAGGATTTGTCAAAGTTCACAGTAAACCTGGAAATATTGTGCAATTTTAGAATATTTTACTGATATTTCTCGTAACTCATTTGTTGTCTGTCTTACCACAAGTTCAAATGTACAAAGTCTGAGAAGAAGAGAAAAAATACTTTTTAGAATTATCTTCTATAAACCAAACAAAATTGGTTTTCAATAGGCTTCAGTGATTAGTGTCCTGGAAAACACAGAAGCAATGTACTGGATATATAATCAGAAATACAGAAATCTTCCTTTATTTCTCCTACTTCTGTGCAAACCAGAAGAATAAATGCTATGGAAATTTCAGATAGCAACTGAGAGTTGACAGAAGACTTTCTGTGCTAAAATCAAGACTGAATTTTTTAATACTATTGGAGGTCTTTCCTACAAAAGGCTGTGGTGTACCTTCTTTTGCGATCTCTTCTGAACTTCTCATCTTTTAAATTGAAATGATCAAGTCACCTTTTTATTTCCCAGTTTCTTCACAGTTTTTAATTTGTGCTATCAGTACAAGGAAAGAGGAACAACTTTCATCACATTTTGTTTGTTTTGATTTTCAGAAAAATGGAAAGAAAACCAAATATCGAGAAGCTTTTATAAGAAATAATTAAGGGAAATTACAGATATCTACATAAATACATACCTGTATACATGCACACATGTGCACCAGGCTCATTACAATTAAAAACTAAAGCAAGTCTGTTTCGTTTTTGTTTTGTTTTGTTTTCCCCTCAGGTATGGAGTTTCTACCAAACATTCTCAGGTCAGGTCTTTGCTCAGGAGCCCTTGAGGCAGGGCTGCCCCCCGAGTCAAGACAGCTTGGGCAGGCAGGGCAGAGCTGAGATGGAAGCACGGAGGACCAAGGGAGACATCCAAGAAGGGAAGTCTCTTGAGTGCATACCTGCCGTGCACATGTGAGTTAAGGGTTCTTGCCCTCCACAACTCAGCCTACCCTGGAAAACTGCTTATAACAGAGTCCTGACCAAGGAGTCGTCTTGTGCTGTATTGACAAAGTTTCTGCCGTGTTTTTTTGGCTTGACTATTAAACCTGTTGGATCACATACATAACTTCTGTAATTTAGTGGGAATATATTTACTTTGCTAGTTCTGCATGTCCTCACCCCTGTAGAAGCTTTTACCTGTTGTTGTCAAAAAGGCACCCCCATGTGTATGCTTCTCCTTCAAAAACTAAACTCGGTTGATTTTTGATATGGACTTGAGAGATTTGGGTTTTCAATACAGGAGCTCTTTCATGTCATAAAACAAGAAAAAAATGTGGAGGTGGCTGACAGAAAGTCTA